>JAILXH010017468.1:5029-15589 GCA_023558415.1 Piaractus mesopotamicus | reverse complement strand
TCTCTCTCTCTCTCTCTCTCTCTGTGAATTTTTCCTACTATGGTGTGATAAACTGCACAGATACTCCATGTTCAAACACCTTTAAATGAGCCTCTGTTCCTCCTCTTAGTGTGTGTGTGTGTTTGAATGCGACCATGAATGTTCTTTCTCAGCACTTTGTCATACTATCTAATGGTCATAATGTCTTAATCATGTATAAAAACAAACTCTACAAAGTACACTAGCTAGTCCAAGTACCAAAAACGTGATTTATATTTTTCAAATTTCATTTCCTGCTGACACCAGATTAAGCTTTGCTGGATGCACAGACACATACAAATACCCCCACCCAACTACACAAACTCTAAATACTCCAAATAAGAGCAGGATTCAGCAAGAAATCCTAAAGTGATTGGATTTTATTGGTAACCAGTCAGTTAATTTGTCACAAGAATGTTCAGCAGTGTCAGAGGGCCACATTAAAGACTCTACAGAGATACAATGCATTGACCAGACCTCTGATGTCCTGATACATCACAGAAACATTTAAGAGTATGGACAAGATTAGACTTCAGATGATAAGAGGCATCATTTCATATATGAAACAAAAATAACAGGGAAAACCCACCCCACCCAATCGAACCAACGGACCCCATTACTGGATTTAACTCCTATACAACAATGATGTTGATGAATCTTAGATAAATAATGCAATTTGCTCATGTTCTCTTTTGAAGGAATGTCACTTTCTCCTCTAATACTAGCAACCAGTTGGGTGTCTGCATAGTCACAAGCCGGTGTCAGGTATTTAGTGTCCTCCCAGACTATTGGTGCTGAGAGACCTACAATAGGAAATGGTACAAGAAGCTGAAAAATATTTATGGGCCAATTCATATCTGCACTGAAAAAATACGTTGTTTTTTTTTTTTAAACAGTGCACCGTGATCATATTTCTGAACAATTGGCACTGTTGTTTTTGGGAGAGTTGTCTTTTAAGAGCCTGTACAGCCCAGAGCACACTGACCCAACATTCCCCAACAGACACCTACATTCTATTGCTGGCAGTTGACTTCATTTTGTTCCAGAAAAAGAACTGACGGGCCAAATAAACCAAGAAGAACATTCTAGAACAATGTGAATGGGAAGAACATTCTAGAACAGTGTGAATGGGAAGAACATTCTAGAACAGTGTGAATGGGAAGAACATTCTAGAACAGTGTGAATGGGAAGAACATTCAAAAAGAGTATCTGGTTTACACATTATTACGGTACGTTAAAAGTTAACACCTCTACAAAACACAAACAAACCTTTTTTTCCTAAAATAAAGGGAGTGGACACCACTGTGCAAAATATGGCATAAGATTAAAAGCTGTGACTTTTACTCTTGACGCTCAATTTGTTTGAATAAGGTGCAAAAATGTTGATACTCAAAGGGTCCTGAAATAGGAAAACTTCTCAAAGCTCTGTAAGTAAACAAAACCACTTTTTACCTGCACAGGAAATCTTGTCATAGAGCACCGTTGAAAAAGAAAGATGGCCAAGAATGTCAAAAGTACACAGATCTGCATTATTTCTTGGCAATGAAATATCAACTTTTGTTTCGTTCAGCCAAAGCATTAAATATGATGTATCATTTAGTCTGCATCAGCTCAGCGGTGTGTAGATTTCTAAAGAGCTCAGACTAACGTCATTACCCCTTCGTGAGCTAGTAACTGAAGAATTTTGGGCCTATTCACAAGCACAGAATTTATGTGAGCAATAAAAATTAACCTCAGAACATTTTTTTTTTTCCAAGTTATTCGTTTTAGGTTCTTGCACATGGAGTTCTGTATAAGGATTTGAGGATACATAGAGAGTGTTCAGCATTACAGCAAATTATTCTTGTTACCATTTTTCTCTTCTAATATTACTTCTAAGTTGTGTACTTAAAACACAAAACTTGAAGACAGCCATTGGATCACTGGAAACAGCAGATCAAGCACTCCACCTAGTGTAATATTAATAGTGTAATATGAAAAGCTCTACTACGCCGCAAACTTTGTTGAATTACAGCTCTTACAGAGCAAAAGTCATTGTCGTGTTAACAGTGGAAAACAACAGGATACTAATGCACGTTACATGCAAAAGGTTAAATTCATTCACCTGGCCCACAAAAACTAACCTATCTAAACTTCTCAAATACATAATATAAAAATACTATCCATATTGTTTTGTTTTTATAGCCCCGAAACACTGGCTATTTTGTTGTGCAAGCCTTTAAAATGAATCACTAATGTAGATTTGGTCGACTGTTACTAGAGACGATAAAGCACATGACAGAATCCAGCAAGCAGCAAGCAGCAAAATCATCCTTGCTGAAAAATGAAAAACGGCACAGACGTTTATTCTCAGCTGACGTATGCTAGTTTATGCTGGTCTGGTCCTGGTTTAACTGGTCACCCAGCATGGTCATGCTAATTAACTGACATACCAGAATCCAAAACACAACTGGTGACCAGTATATTAATTTCCATTGCTGCTGACCAGCAAACTAGCATCCAAAACACAACATGTGGTGGTTTTGCCGATGATCACCCACACTGATCTATGCTGTGATTTTTTTTTTAGCAGTGATATACTATTACACACATGATTTTGGTCATTTTATATTGATAAACAAGCTAACTGTCCCTTCAGCATATTTCAAATGGCAATTAGCTGACTGTTAGCTTAGCTAATGTGTTTAATTGTAGTTTAGCTACTAAGCTAGCAATTTTCACAAACAAACTGGTGATACTTGTGGCTGAGATGTGTAAAAACAACACAAGATGAACCTTGCAAGATAAAGGAACAATTGATAATGTGACCATTCTCTAACTGAATTGCCTAAATAGGCTGTTTTTAATGTTTTGTTTTTTTTTTTAGCTAAAATGCTACATACCTAGACAACTGCCTATGTAGATAGTGAGGAGAAAGGCAGCTCAGTAGGTAGTGAGACATCTACTATGTTTTGTATCTATCAGTAGATATTTTCAGTATTTACATTCAGTGTACTTTAATTATATTGGTCAAAATATACTGGGAATGTGTGTTTGAGGAGATATAGTAATGCTTTTTTGGTTTGCTTTTTTCAAACTTCCATTTAAACATAGAACAATTGCACACCGCCATGCCCTCCTGTAGCTTAAGGTCCAATGCTGATTTAGAGCATTATGATAAAAAATTATACAACACATATATAAAGTATTAGGACACTTGACAATGTTAATTCTTAACAGAGCAGATTCCTTTCAAAAACACCAAAGTTTTTTTAAAAGTCAATCAAGGGGTACCTTCATTTCCTCTCACCGGAATGTCTGCAGACACAAACTAGGCCTAACACCAATGTGTAACACTGAGACTTCCAGAACTCACAGAATCCAGCAGTCGCTTTCACATGTCCACTGAAACACCCCTCACACTCTCACAGTCACACTCACTCACAGAAGACAAGCGTATACACACAGACAAATGTGTTAACACAGAAAAACATCTCCCATGCATGCACTGACTCACGCCTCGAATGCAGTCCACACTATGAAATTAAATTTACAAACCTAATCTAGAAAAAAAACAAAGCATCAAATATAGATAAACACAACAATAAAAATAACATGCGCGCTCTAAAGCAAGTATGAAAAATAGAAATATGTATTAACGAAGCATTGAGGCAATACACAATTTCTAGCTGCTATCACCCGTCCTAGTGTGGAAAGAGCTAAAGCTTCAAAAACTTGAATCCCCAGATTGTGTGTGTAGATTAGTGTATGTAGTTGGACATAGATCATAATGTTCAAACATGTATGTTGTTTGTGTAAGCTATGTATGTTAGATTACACAGTCTGCTGGAGCTCGATACATTGCGTTTGTCTGTTAGTTCCATTGAGCTGATAGTGAGAGCTTTTCTGCTGCCTCCTTTTGTAACACCACACACCTAAGGCCACACCAACAACAGCTGCTACTAATCCAACGATGATGGCTGCGATGGTTGGCCCACGACCAGCTACTTGGCAAGGGCCTAACCCACAAGCTCCATCCTCTGCTTTTTCCTGTTGATCTGTGTCTCCTTCCATCGCACTCTGATTGTCGTGGCTTTCAACCGAGACATCACCCTCTTTGGTAGGAATCTGTTCCAGGAAATGGCCAAAGTCTTTCGTTTCCCAAGAGACACTGATTGTGGGTGTCACCACATTGCTAACAATGTGTACCTCTTGAGTAGGTGTGGTGTCCAGAGGTGCCATGCCTGAAGGTGTGACCATGTGTTCGAAACCCATTCTTTCTTGGCTGGTACTGACATTCTCAGGTGCAGAGCTGGGCGTGTAGGGCATTGGTCTTTTGTTGAAGGTCATGTCATCTAGGCCAGCTGTGATCTGAGTGAAGCCCGTGAAAGAAGTCGGGCTCATCTCCACATCATTTGCCCTGTCAGTTACACCATGAAAGATCTCTTTAGATCTGTCGATCACATCCTTGGATTCCACCTCTGCTGGTCCCTTGGCCACTCCTTCCATCTCCTCTATTCTAGGTTCCTCTGTAACTAATTCTTCTGACAGCTCTGTGATTCCATCATAGATCTCTCCTTTAGGTGCATCAGTAACTCCTTGATAACCCTCCTCATAGCTGGGAAACACTCCCCCATAAGCCTTCCCTTCAGTACCTTCAGTCACAACCTCAGTCTCTTCTTCCTCTTGACGATCAGTACCAATGTCCTGCTCTTCAAATGTCTCAGATGTACCTTCAGTCCCTTTCTCCTGGTGGCCATGGATAACTCCTCCCACACCTGCCTCTTCAGGACTGTGTGTCACAGTTTTAAACCCTTCCACCTTTGAATCATCACTCTCAGTATCCACTCCTGGTCCTGCCTCATCTGTAGACCCTGCACCTGCTTTCTCCTCCTCTTGTGGAACAGGGTATCCATCCAGCCATGATTCCTCTGTGCTGCTCACACTGTGACCAACAGGCTTGTCAGTTGGAGGTGGAGTTAGGTGTTCTCCATCATTTTCTTCTGTGGTTATCTCAGCCTCTGGCTGCCTGTCATCTGTTTTGGCTATGATGTAGTTCTCATCATGGGTGGGAGCTTTAATAGGTGTTTCTGTGGTGGTGAAGGGATGCTCTTCCTCTTCGAAAGCCTCTGAAGGGAACCAGAACATGTGTTTCTGGCTGAGCTGGGACACTGGAGGCTCTGTTACAGACACTGCAGGGTCTTCCTCATCCGTGACATCCTCTTCCTCCACCATTGCGTGCTCGTCGTGCTCGGGCTCAGTTGTAGACTCTTCTTCCTCTTCATGGTCAGCGATCTCAGTGACCTCAGGCACCAGACTCACACGATGCACCTCCTCCAGGCCCTCATACAGATGATGGTCATCTGGGAGCTTGTCTTCATAGTCGATAAAGGCCTCAGCATTATCTGTAATACATTAAAAATACTTGTACTAATGATTCTTTCCCAAGTGTACAATACATGAATTCTGAACTAGACCCAGGGAAAATGTTTTTCCTATACTAGTCTTAAATGGGTCTAGTCACACTGTCAAATAAGCTAAGGTAGGCTATCTGTAATAATAAGGCTAACACAGCTTTAGCAGCTCACATTATAAAATGTGTCATGTCTCAACAAAGCTACCTAAAATGTACCGAGGTAAAATAGTTTTGCATTCATAAGCTGCCTTCTTAGATCCACTGTGCATTTCCTTCTCATTCAGCAGCTGCTCTCGTCTATGGCTTCCAATATGAACTTCAATAAGTTTGTCTTTTACTTATCTTTCATTCAGTTACAAGTCATTTTATCATGCAGTGACAAAATCTACATTATGTTACTATAACTAAAAATAATTCTAAAGCTGTTCCACAAACATACTACTAAACCTATCAAAGCATTTCTCACCCTAAGAAAGCTCATTTATATGTTTATATAACAGTTGGATCAGTACTTAACATTTTCTCACCTTTGACGCAGAGCTGCACCAGGCCATACCACTCTCCACAGCTGTCACACAGCAGGCTGAAGGCTGTCTCTCCATTTGGCAGAGTGTATCCTGGGTTACAGGCGTACAGAAGCTCATCACCCAGCTCCAGTCCTGTTTGTCCCTGCAGGTGTGTGTTAGGGAATGATGGTGGTGCTCCACATGGAGACCCTAACACAGGAACAGGAAGGAGACAGTTTTGGAAATGCATGTGGACATCAACGGAATTACGTCTGTCCCTAGTGAAATCTGTAGGTAGTTTTTTTTTTTTTAAGTATGTATACTGTATACTGTATATATGCATATATTGTTAACATTACATTAGAAGTTTATTTCATATTACAGGACTCTACATTCTATACTTTTTCTTGATTTATTTTTTTAGAAGGTCTGCCTTCCAAAAACATTGTAAAGATGTAGTTCATTTTTTCATAACTATTTTTTTAACCTCTTGATCCCTTACTGTATTTGTTAATGTGTCATTAACATAAATGACCTCTGTTCTGATTGGCTGACCCCTTTACAGGTGCAATTAAGTACATCACATTGAAAAAGAAAGCAGAATGGTGAAAATTTGGGACAAAATGTTAAAAGTCGGAATTGAATCCTCAAGGATGTCAGAAGAAATATACTTTACCTAGTCCGTTCAGATGTCTGGACTCTTTTGAAGGCTACAATGATACATTTCCTTTCTGACAATCAGAATTAGCATCACGTTTAATTGTTTTCTCAATTTTCCATTCAGCTAAAGACTGCCTACAGCTTGGGTGCCCAATCCTGGTCCTGGAGATCTACCACCCTGCACAGTTTAGCTTCAGCCCTAATCAAACACACCTGATCCAGGTAATGAAGGCCTTCAGGGGCATTGTGCGTATTAGAGCCATTAGAGTGTGTTGAATCTGAATGTGAGGGGTGGTAGATATCCAGGACTAGGATTAGGCACCCCTGCTGTAGACAGTCTGGTCTACAGTAAAACCACTGTTTATCACTTCAACATGAATGGGCTGTAGGCTAAACAAGCAGTTTTATGTAAATTTGTTCATGGTTGTGACACCACAAGCATGATGAATGGACCTTATTTTCTATATTTAGATTGTATTATGTAATAGGAACCAGGTGGTGAACCATATGTAAAAAAAATAGGTAAAATTCAGTTTTTCAGTTTCTTTAGGCAACATATTGTGTTAAGTAATGTCTGATTAAATAATTGAACCTTATGTCCCCTTTTCCACATTATCTCATTGCAAGGCTTAAAACTGACCTGTATCTTTTACACAGAATGTAGCCAGTTGATCAGATGTCTCAGTCACATTCTCCACACGCATGTCCACAGCCCGTAAGCTCCCAGCTACGCTCCTGCACACTGTGATCCTGCAACAAAGGCAAAAGAGAACTGTAGCTACTAGGCAGAAAGTTAACTGAATGGTGCTTGTACTTGAATATAGCTGGAATTAAATACCCTACTTTTTTACTCTATCTCGAATTCTTTCCAGTTCTAGTCACAAGTCTTGCAATATGAACCTACAATTTAAGTTGTGTGCACTGATTCCATCTGTCAATAAGGCAGGGCAAGGTAAGGCACATTTTCATACACAAGGTACACTGTAAAAAATTGTTCATCAGATGGAAATAAAAAAACATTCATGTGGTAACAAGCAATTGAACAAGTTTCATTCAACTCAAAAAAATTACACTGATTGAAAGAATTGTTCATTCAAAGTATTTATTTAGGTTGAAGAACACTAGTTAATTTACTTCTTACCGCATGAAGTATAGTAGCTGACAAGCCATTTTTTACAGTGTATTGCCGTACAGAGATTTAAAAATATACGAAAAATATTAAAAAGATCAAAATTGAAGCTAAATAACACTGTAAAAAGTGGCTTGTCAGATCTACCTAAAAAAATTGCTTCATGTGGTAACAAGTAAATCAACCAGTTTTATTCAACCTAAATAAATACTTTGAATGAACGATTATTTCAATCAACATAGTTTTTTTTTTAAGTTGAATAAAACTAGTTCAATTGCTTGTTACTACATGAAGTAATTTTTAAGTAGATCTGATGAGCCACTTTTTACAGTGAAATTTAACAAAGATAAAGTAATAAACATAGAATAAAAGAAACGTAAACTGAATAATAAAGTCCTAAAAGATGCAATGTGCAATTGCTTAAGGAGTCTGAAAGTGCAGAGAATGATTTTGGCCACATGATTGGAACTGAGTATTCATAATTGATGTACAATATTGCTTTTGTTCATCTAGACTAAAATTTTGCATTACGTTCATTCAAAGTATTTATATGAGTTCAGTAAAATCAGATACATTGTTATCACGATATAACATTTTTAGATTGAACTGCTGAACTATGTTTTACAATGTGTTTTGGATTTAAATACCCTTTTGAATGACTAATTTACTCGACTAGTCTTGGACTTTTTGTCACTACTCGTGAGGAAATTTGTGATGCATCATTGTTAAAAATATGAGCCAGTTTCTGCAAATAATCTGTCAATATCGATTCTCACATTGGTATATTTAGTGTTAACATCAATATAGACAACAACTGTCACAAGTCAGCATGTTGGCCACAGTACTTATTGGTACTTATTGCTTCTGTCGTACAAAATATGTAAAAGTCACTTTATAGAAGAAGGGAAATAATATTCACTTAACATCTGTTAACGCAACTTGACGATTGCTTTTTGCAAATTGATTGTCATGAAATGTTTGAGCAATGTAAAGGGCACTATAAAGTAGAGAAAAGAAATGTATTATGACAGTGACTTGAATAATAGAAGGTAAGATGACCACCAGCAACTGGACTGCAGCGTTGAGGTGATAATACTCCTGTCCTTCTGCTCAGCTTGTCACACTCTGTGCCACTCCATGATTAGATGCTGACCCTAACTGGTGACCGGCAGCATATTCAATAAGAGACATGCACTGGCTTTTGTTCTTCACATTAGCAATGATTAGGGGAAAGGCCTAACACACTGCTTACTGGACACGGTGGTAATTATTTTATATAGAAAAATTGAGCAATTTCATTTTTAATAATGGAAATGTTTTCCATTATCATTTTTTATAATAGGTTGATTACTGGCCATGTACTTCATTACTGTAATGTGATTGTGTAAGACAGATTTAATGTTCAATGTTGTGCATGCGCACACACAGAAAGTATAACAGTGTTAACTCGTCAGTCACATCGTAGTGTTTATCTAAGTTTAAATTCTGGGCCTGGTTTCTTTCTAACATGCATCTATTTGACATCGTTTTTATGTGTGCGTGTGCATGCGCTCCTCTCTGTGAGCCTATGTATATGAAAGTGATAACATGGCAGGTAACATATCTCAGTCGAATATCACACATTAACAAGGATAACAATATGTTTTTATGCCAGTAATAGACGTATTTCATACGTTATTAACAGATTGCACCTTTGAAGGACATAGATTTAATTAGGTCTAAGTTGGTGACGTATCCCACATTGTATCATTCCCTTGTAGAGTCTGAGTCAAATGGACTGGATCTTTGAGTATGCATGTGTGCGTGCATTTGGGTGTGGGTGTGCATGGAGGTGTCAAGATTTAAATGCTGGGAAACCGGGGGGGACCGAACACGAGTGTCCTCTTGGGACAGGGTAAAGTTACCTTGGAAACGCCCCATGACTAAGTTCACTTATTATTGGGCCTGAAGACTGCTGTGGATCTGCTTAAGAGTTCATATAAAGGTCTATCTGTGTGCAAGTTATGTGAAATTTATGAGCCATCTGTGATGAATCTGTATGTAATCTAAGGGTTATTTTGATTGGACTGACATTCGTTTTGGGTGGACTCGCAGTTACAATTCAGCAAAAGGTACATAAGGTCAACACCACTCACCATATGCCCTAAATCAGAGATCATCAAAGAAATTTGACTTGGGGCCAAATTCACGCAAACAACAAGAACAAACATTCTTTGGGCTGGACCCCTACGTACCCCCCCGGACCCTAAGTCCCCACCCTCATCCTGTACACTCCCTTATATCCTTAACTCTGCACCAATCTCGAGTTCAACACTTCAAATTCATATGTTATATGTAAAGCAGTGATTGGGCCTTGCTTATAACTCACAAGCACACTTTCTCATGTTTAGCAGTCTGAATATTCTCTAAAAGGGGGAGCTATTAACTATAAATGTTTTTGAATATATCACTGAATATAAAATCTGGCTAGGCTAAGGATTGCTGAAGTATTCTCAGCAAACTACATCATAAAAATTGAAGAATATGTCATTTGAATGTCTCTTACTTCTCTAAGCTTCAAATTTTTCTAAGATAGAGTTACTATAAGTAGTAAATAAACCACACACAGTAAATATAAACCACACTTAGCCTGGCACTAATAAAACACATAAAAACCTGCCTAATCTACCTGTCTGATCTAGTCGAATATCTAACATTAACAAGAATTACAATGTGTTCCTATGTCAATAATGTGTGCAGAGCACACAATGTGGCTGTACAATTTAGGTAAAGCTAAAAATATGTCAAGAAAAAAATCATTCTTTGTAGTTAATTTGTGATTTTAGATTTTTATTTTTGCATTTTGACAGTTT
>JAILXH010017458.1:0-11024 GCA_023558415.1 Piaractus mesopotamicus | reverse complement strand
AAAGGGGAATTATAAAGTCCAAATAAGCCAGGCTTTGAGATGTTAAAGTGATTCAGAACCATGCAAAGGGTTCTTTTGAACACTCAAAGAACCCTTTGCATGATTAAAGAGTTCTTCGCATCATGAAAAGGTTTGTCAGACCGATGGAGAATGTGTTTTATATGGTTCTATGAAGAACCTTTTTTCCACTGTGCTTTTATTGTCATGACATTAAACTTGTTACAACAGAAGAACTATTTTTGGTGCTATGTAGAACCATTTTCAAAAAGCTCCTTCATAGAACCATATAAAACACCTTCTCCATCAGTCTGACGAACCCTTTCATGATGCGAAGAACTCTTTAATCATGCAAAGGGTTCTTTGAGTGTTCAAGGTTCTACATAGAACCAATTTCTTTACTAAAGAACCCTAGAAAAACCATCTTTTTAAGAGTGTAACCATGAATGAACCAATGAGCGCTTAATAACAAACCCTGCTTTGAATCAAATCTCGCATTAAACCGATCTGAGAGCACTGGGCTGAGACGGAGACCAATGGCACTTGAAAAGCCAACAACAAGCTGCTCAAAACAAACAGGGCACGCATGACAAGCTATGCACACACGCTCGCCGTGTGCACGCAGAGGGGACACTCGAGCCGAGGGAACATCTGGAAGACTTCCTAATGAGACGTCTGATAAAGTGAGAGAAACACAAAGGGCCGATGTTTACGCTCTGGCTCCGGCAGCTGGTGACGATGACCCCATTAACAGAGACAGGTTTGGGGTTCAACGCTGATGTCTAGCACATCATAAAGAACCGAGGGGAGATGAAAACAAAAGAGCAGTTCTTGGCGACGTCTCTGAGAACCGGAGAGTGTGGGAGACGAGCGAGCACGGAGCAGAACTGAAGACCTAAGAAAAGAATGTAATCTTCTCTGAAGTCGCACAATAGAAATGCCAAGTGCTCAATTCACAGCGTGTGCCGGAGAAAGCGAGGGATTCTGGTGTGTGAAGCCAAGACGTTCAGCAGCGCCCCCCCGATCCGATCGTCTCCCAAAATGGTCTGTGTGGAACCCACCTGATTCAACTGATCAAGCAAACATCATCCAGCGTGACTTTAATTAGCTGAATCAGGTGTGTAACTCAATACTTGGAAACAACGTTTGGACCCACACCAACCGTTTATGGATCAGACTGAAGCCCACTGGCACACAGCACTGATGGACCAAACTCACTGTGCTAAACCACACAAACATCAAACCAAACCTTAACAAATTATGATGTCACCTAATTATAAGAATGAAAAATAATAGGACTCACTCGCTGTTCTTAAGACGAAATTTCTTCTTAAAACCCACTTGCGCAGTTTTTACGAACATTCTGACTCACCAGTGTTCTCTTGTTTGAGATTTGTTCTTAGGTAAGAACAGAATCTACACACTCAAGAGCACAAGTGTGTGGACAGTTCTGCGATTTAAAAACACGTCATGAATCTGACGTAGACTTTTTCTTAGGACCTTCTCAAGAACATGTTAGAAAGATGTTGGTGAATGAGGCCCAGTAGTAGTTCTTGGGTTGAGAAAAGAATATTTGTCCTCTTTTTCTAATGGTTAGTAAGGATAGGTATGGTCATTCATATTCAGTTGCACAAAGTTGAATAAATTAATGTTCAAAAGTTCAATACTTTTTCAATACTGCAATTTAACACTTTCCACTGATCATTTAAACAAGATACACTGCAAAAAATAGTATCTTGTCAAGTAAAATTATCTTAAATCTAGTCAATATATCCAATATTTTTCCTGTTCAGATTGTTGTAAGCTTATTTTAAGATTATTTAACTTATTTCCGAACACTTTTTTCCTTGTTTTAAGTAATTTTAGTAAGTAAAATTATCTCACTATATTGGCAGATAATTTTGCTTGTCTACAAATGTGCTTGAAATAAGCTAAATTATCTGCCAGTATAGCGACATACTTTTACTTAATAAATTTACAAGTAAGAAATGACTAGGGCAGCACGGTGGGGCAGTGGGTAGCGCTGTTGCCTCACAGCGAGAATGGCCTGGGTTCAATTCCCAGCTGGGTGACCAGGGTCCTTTCTGTGTGGAGTTTGCATGTTCTCCCCGTGTCTGTGTGGGTTTCCTCCCACAGTCCAAAAACATTAAGCTAATTGGACATACTAAATTGTCCCTAGGTGTGAGTGTGTATGTCTGTCTGTCTGCCCTGCGATGGACTGGCGTCCTGTCCAGGGTGTATATCCTGCCTTCCGCCCAATGACAGCTGGGATAGGCTCCAGCACCCAACCGTGACCCAGAAGGATAAGCGGTTTAGGTGATGTATAGATGAAATGACTAGAAATGAGCTAAATAATCTTATAGGTGCACAACCATCTCAAAAAATATATATTAGAAATATTAGATATATCAACTAGAATTATGATAATTTCACTTGACAAGATACTATTTTTTGCAGTCTACCAACAGGCCGACATTGAATTTTACATTTGAAGAGTTCTGTTTTGATAAAAAAAGACTTGATAAAAGATTAAAAACAGGTATGTTAAGTTGTTAAATACAGTTCTCATTAAAATTGAAGGGACATGCCAGAAAAAAAAAAAAAAAAAACACTTTTCACCTACAAAATATATTTAATTAAGCAACCAGTATGGTTTCATTTGAAGAAATGTACATAAATACACTATACTGTGATATATACCAAATAATCAATATATATTATATATATAATATATAACAAAAATCACTTGAAATCAGTCATTTTAATTATACCGGGATATAAATTACCATACTGACCACTACTAATTTGAGATTGGGCAAAACATATCGACTTGATTTGGACCACAGAATACAACTGCCTCCATTTGGAGTGCCTACATACTTAAGAAAAAAATGTTAAAGTCACTGGAATCTTTACTGACGCTGGAATGCGTTATCCATGAAAATGACCAGCTCAGGAAGAATTATGACTGGCACATGCTTGAGCCTACATTAATTTATTCATCCATCCATCCATCCATCCATCCATCCTTAATTACCTCTAATTACACAAGAAACAAGAACACGTCCTCTTTACAATAACAGCTTGGCTAATCGATTAAAGCTACTACTCAGTGAAACTACAACAGCTTCTGTGAAACATCTGAGAGAATGTAGTATAGACACTCCTGTAAAATAATTTCAGACAGTCAAGCACTAAACCAACACACTTACATCTTAGATTTGCTAATTAATAATAATAATCATCACTGACACTCGAAGCGTTTGCTTGTATAATCGTCTTAAATAAACAACACTGGGCAAGAACACATTTCTCAGCTCGTACCTCCTTAACAGTGTGAGTTTGAAAATCAGACACCATGAAAAACGGTCTTCAAAAGGGCCCATTCAATGTAGAATCACTTTATTCGCCAGTTCCAGTCACACTGGAATTCATCTCTTGGCATATCTCAAATCCCTGGGAACACATCTAAAATCCATGCCTTATTTTATATTTAATGAATTACTGTATGGACATTAAGGGGACTAGACTTACTGGAACACCGGGACACTCAACTCTTCACGTCACACAAACACAAACTACGCCAACTCAGATAGTAAGCAAGCATATGACCAGTGACCAAATGAAACAAAAGGCTGATAGAATTATACATTTTAATATTACTAAGCACACAAATGTGTATATATATATTTAAAGATGTGCATGATCAATTTTAATCATCAATTTTATGTTTTAACAGGACTGCACAATGTGATGGTTTTGCTCATATTTGCACGTATTAGGGTCTTTAAGTGTGCAGCTTTATCGCTAACTAGGCTACGTACTCTAGCTGAGGCGAGCTAGGTTCAGAAAAAGTTTAGTTTTTTGTCCGACAAACTAAAATTATCACACATAGTCAACTGAAGAGCAAAGACCTTGTGTAGAAGACAGTGAGTCCTGATCAGCATCTAACCTTGCTAAGGTCAGCTGCAGTGTTAGCTCATTAGCTCATCTGAAGAGGCAGCTCTGTTACTCCTGTGATGGTTTTGCTCATATGTGTCGGTACCTATATGATATATTACACTTTGCTACGGCATAACACAAGTGCCAGAACGTGAGCAAGAACGCATTGTTAATAACGTGACTGAGAAAGCTGAGACAGTGCCGCTAACTAGGCCAACTAGCTGATGTTAACTAGATCCAGAAACTGTAAAAATATTTCGTTTGGCACAACATCACACACTGTGAAAATACCCTGTGTAAAAGATGACAAGCTTTTACTGGCAGCCAACGGTGTACCTGTTAGCTGTTGCTAGAAAAAACCAGCATGTGTTGTGTTTTGGATGATGGTAAGCTGGTCAGCAGCAATGGAAGCTGTTACGCTGACCTCCAAAACCAGCATATCGTTGCTGTCCAAAGCAAAACAAGTATCTCTAAAGCGATAATTTTACAGGAGAACGCAAAAACCTTCTTAACTTTCCAAGTAAGTTAATGTAAAGAGATTTTATTCAAAGTAATTCTGAAGCATTTCTATTGGTCCAATCATCATGCAGCTTTCACACAATGTATAGAATGGCTGCTGAGCTCAAATTATGCAGAAACCTAAAAACTGCAAAAAAATGGAGCTACTTTTTTTTTTTTTTTTTTTGGACAGTGATGATATGTTGTATATTGGATGCTGGTATGATGGTCAACCAGCATAAACCATCTTGGACCAGGATGAAATTCAGGCAGTTCTAAGCTATATATTCAGCAGGGTAGTTTTAGTTCGTTAATTCATCTGACAAGGAAGCCTCCGTTACTCCTCCAACATAAAAACGTACAGATTTTCCTTGGCTGTTTTGAATAATGCGACACGTATCTTTCTCTGAGAGCTGCTAAATTTGTGTGTTTCTATGTTGTTATGGAAAAGAAGGAACTGTACTGAACATATCTGGGGTAGGAAACAATTTGATACACTGTTTGCTGTTGAGGCTTACAATAAGACTAAAATACAGCCTCATGCTTTTTACGCTTTTATAATTGCTAACTTACGCTTTCATAAGCAGAATGCATCAGTTGTCCACATTAACTATAAGTTAGCTCGCTCAATCTCACTAGTAAGCAAGCTACCTTAGAAAATGGTGCGATTTAAATGTTGTCTTTCCACTGGAACCATGTAAACTGCAACAAAACGAGTGTTCTCCATTCAAATCTTCACTGTCGACAGTTACATATAAAACCAGATATTTTCAATATTCTGTAAAACTGTAAAGGATTATTAGAAGAGAAAGACAGTCATTTCCTGATAGCAAGAGGACAGTGGTCCACTGTCGGCCAGCTAATGGCAAAGTTGGCGGTCCACTGGCGTTTTCCTTTTTTCCTTTTTCCTTTCTTTAGTTATACTCTGTAAATTAGATTAGTAAATAATTTTAATCCAGCACAGTTTTAGCAACAACATTTTCTACAGAATCATTTTATATTAGGCCTAGTCATTATTATTTTTTTTTTCTCTAGGTTGTTTGTAAAATTTGTGCAAGTTTATTTTCTAAAATAAAAGTCTCTGTGCCTTTAAAATCTGTTTGGGGAGATTAAAACTAGTTAGAGCTTGTATGCAGGGCAATAATCTGGGCGGTCCGAGGGTGGACCAGCAGTGGCAAACAGTCAGTGGGGTGCCGACCTTTTCAAACCAGCAGACCACTATATACGCTTGCTGTCTTGGTTGTGGCCTCTCTGTACTTTTAGAGAAAGTTACGTTTGCCATTCAAGACAATGACAGGTCTACTCTTGCCTGATTGGCTAAGCGCAATGCAGCAGACGCTCTCACTTACATAAAGTTGAAATCTGCCGAACTTTTTCATGATGCAACAGAGCTCTCCATTGAAATTAATAGGATGTGGCGAGGCGAGTGTTTCTCAGTCTGCAGGACAACTGCAGTACAGAATTAAGCCCGTCTCACATTAATGTCACCCCTTTCACCTTCTCTCGTCCAACAGCGTTGGCTTTTGCCTTAGGTTGTCTGGCTAACATGGAAAATTGCACTTCACGGGAAACAGGCACTCCTAATCCCCATCTGATGTACACTGTGTACTGTGTATACCGTATACTACTCACATCTCTCTCTGCCCATCTATCAGCAACACTTCACACATTAAGCAACTTTAGACTCACAAAAAAGTCACACACTTAAAATAATCATCAGTTCAAATGGGAACAACTGGACGAAATTCTATAGAGGCACTCAATGAAGCAAGGAAGCACGGTAGGCCTTTTAATGCTGGCTGCAAAATGCCTACTGACGGCATTATAACACAAACTGTCAGACAACAGCATCGATCATTTCTCTGGCATCACTCTCGCTGACATCACATTAGATCTGCAGCCTTTGAAATCACTGACCATTCAGCTGACCAAGCTCACTCTAAGTCACCATGAGAGAGAATGAGTGAAGGGGGGGATAACAGAGAGGGACAATGGGGAACGGGGTAGAAGAGATATTTAGAGACAGAGAGATGGATAGACACCAACTAAAGAGAGAGAGAGCGCCCAGGCAAACAATGGACAGAGAGAGGGAGAAGTGGACAGTGAGACAGAATGAGAGAGCTGAGTGACAGCCACAGTGTATTTGCAGCCTGGCTATCTTAAAAGCCAAAAGGAGCACTTGGACAGCTGCCGCACAAATATCCTCCTTCTGTCTCTCGTACAGATGAGTCAAAGCTCGAAACCTCACTGAACCCCAATAGAGCGATTCCCCTGGACTCCAACAACACAATCCCACTGGACTTCAACAGCGCTATGCCACTGGACAGCAACAGTGCAATCCCACTGGACTTCAACAGCACAAAATCACCAGACCCCAGCAATGCAATTTCACTAGGCCCCAACAGTGCAACTCTACTGGACCAAATAAAGTACCATTAACAATGAAGTACAGGTAAATACAAAGACCCGAGCAACAAACAAACAACAAACAAAAGGCCTGACCACAGCTTTTTGAGCTAATTGCAAATATGTAAGCTGACTGCAATTATTTTTAATGGCTGTTCCTTTTTTGCAATCCTGTGTTTACATCACAGCAAACACAGTATGTACTGGGCATGTTTTCTTCAGTGGGGAGGCCAATACATGTAAATGGTTGGTAGAGTGTAGTGGGTAACACCTCTGCCTTCTATGCTGTAGACTAGGCTTCAATTCCCACCTGCTTAAGCACTCTACACTATACTAATAAGAGTCCTTGGGCAAGACTCCTAACACTAGCTGTACCTACCTGTGTAAAATGATCAAATTGCAAGTCGCTCTAGATAAGACCGTCTGCCAAATGCCAAAAAAATGAAAAAGAAAGGAGAAAATACAGTCATTGAGACACATCAGGTTACTTGAGCTGTGTGTGCTGTCAATTATTTTATATGGCAGTTAATCATCAGCAAAAAGTGTTAGAAATAAAGGTTCTTTACAAGTAGTTTTTCCATTCATCAAGGTACAAACAAGGCAAATGCACCCTTAAAAGGTACAACAGTGGATTTAAGGTCCATTTGTGTATGTACTTGCATCTTTTTATAACCTAATGTTTTAAAACAGAGCAATAAAATAAAAAGCCTGGAGGCGAGACGGGGTCTGGAGTCAATACAACTTAGAAAATATAGCTTCAGTGGATTATGGTACAGTTATGCTCCCTGACTAAAGGTACTGAGATGTACCTTTGAGAGCACCACCTCAGTGAGAAGAGGGGCACTGCCCCAGTGACAGTTTCATACCTTTTTTCTGAGAGTGCAGTGACGAGCATAGCCAAACAACGCATCCATACTGGATCTTAAGAAAGCAATCCCACTGGAGTCCGACAACAAATTACCACTGGACGTCAACCTCGCAACCCGGCTGGACCCAAATAGCACTCTAACTACAAACCACCAATGAAGCAACAGTAACAAGACCCAAACAATACAAATCCACTGGACTCCAACAGTGCAATCCCACTGGAACAGTTCAGTTTCAGTGAGGCTACGCAGCTAATATGACAACAACAGCTGACCACACAACGGACAACACAACCACAGTGGACCAAAGAACCAGACACATCAAACTACCATATTCTATTTGGTAAAAGTGGTTTACTTTAGCCAACCATAAGGACAGTCCCTCTGGAGCTACTGTGAGTTTCATTCTCTACCTGACAGCACAAACAACGTAACCATGTAGTTGAACCCACAATGCCCTGAACCAGAGACAGTACGTATCCTCCATTACCGACAACACAACCAGACTGAATCACAGACTCACTCAGAAAGAATTCCAGTGAAAAGGACGGGTGCCAATGGTGCCGGCCACACAACACCCAACACCCTTCAATACTGTTACAGCATAATACGCATTTGATCACACAGGAAACAGTCACATCACCAAAAGCTCAACAGAATAAAATAAACATCTCCACAGCCAAGGCCACTAAGACCTGTTCAGTAAGTAAAACAAACATATTTCTTAGAGTCAACATATGTCTATGGGCCGGCACAATGCCTTGGTAAAATAAACCTGGTTATTCAAGCCACCCCTGAATATTACACAGCATTCAGAGAACACAGAATCGTGACGTATCTTAGTTCCTCACTACGTCTTTGTGCTTTTTACTCAAATCAGTTTAATGAGAATGAAATAACTCGGGCTACTAGACACCGAATAAAAAGGACACAATGTGATTAAGGAGCAGAGGGAGAGCCGAAAACACTGACACGATAACGCTCA
This sequence comes from Piaractus mesopotamicus, assembly GCA_023558415.1. Taxonomy (NCBI): domain Eukaryota; kingdom Metazoa; phylum Chordata; class Actinopteri; order Characiformes; family Serrasalmidae; genus Piaractus; species Piaractus mesopotamicus. The sequence continues at coordinate 2,330 of JAILXH010017458.1, read as the reverse complement.
CCGCTAAACTCGTCCAGAATGTGAAGCGGAAAGGACAGCACATTCATGTAATCCCAGTCCGACTCACCGCTGATCTTCACAAAATCAAACATTCGGCCACTTTGCTCTCCTTTTTACTCTAATGTCACTCTCTAAGCGTTACTTTGGCTCAGCAACTCCTATGGTATTCATTCACGGTCAAATCAGGCCGGTCAGGCACGGCCTTCTCCAAGAGCTTCTAACAGAACCGCACTGATGTCCTAGACACTTTAAGACAAATGGAGACCACAAAAGGTTCTCTGAGCAATTCCACAGGACTAGCCGCTTCAAGGTTCTTTGGGAAGCCACTTTACAGTTTAACACTGAAAAAGACAACTGTGAGCATTAAAGGTTTAAGTAAACTTCACATAATGAAAAAGGTTCTATATCAATTCAAGGGTTCTTCCGAGGACATTCATTCCGAGGACCTTCATTCTTCCATTTACAAAAAACTTCATTGAACGGTTCCATCCACTGAAATGGCTCGTCTACGGAACTGAACAAACCCTTCTGGGAATCTTTATTTTAAAGAGCGTACACCAATTTAAGGGTTCCACGCAGAACCCAATGAAAAAGAGTGTTAAACGCTTAAGTAAACGTCATCTGACGTAAAGGTTCTATATCGATTCAAGGGTTCTTCTTAGTACCTGAATTAAAAAGATTCTTCATTCTTTCACTTACAAAAAGTTCACCAATTGGTTCCATCCAGAAAGGCTTTTTCAGAAACAAAAGGCGGTTCTTCTGTGGAACCAAACCTACCGTTTTTGTCACCTTTATTTTAAAGAGCGTACACCAATTTACACCAATTTCACAGAACCTTTAAAACTTTAACAGGTTCTCTCATATCTCATTTCTACGGTTATACAAACCGTCCAATGAAAGGTCCTTCTGGGAACCAAAAGTGGCTCTTCCAAAAGCATCACCCTTATTCTAAGAGTGTAGACTGGGATTAGGGCCACATAATGTATTGTCTGTTAACTGTTATCATATTTTTTCTGTGCAATAATGATATTGGCTGATATACTATATTTTTTTAAAGGCTGCATGATAATGTCAGAATTGCATTGGATCAACAGATAAATGCTTTAAAATTTATTGCCATTGGACAGATGTTTTGATTTGGCTGATATTTGGCGATATATTTATAGTATTCCAGAAGAGCATCCATAACCCCACAGAAAATGAATGTCATTGGTAGATTTAGTCCCAGTTTTATGTCTATGCATCCATATATGAGATATTCCAAATACCAAAATTCCCATAATGATGCATTGCTAATTTTGTTATTATTTATTAAATGGTGTTAGCACGCTGATACCTTCCAGATCAGTTTCTGTTAGTGTTCTGATTAATAACCTCATCAACAAACGTCAGTAATTTGGGTCAAAACAGGTGACACAGCACAATCTTAACCTTACCGAATCAAGGGTTCACCAGTGGGTTTAAATCAGTTTCGTAAGATACACAGTAATGGCACTGTGGACCATCAGTATCGCGATATATCTGTCAATTTAGAGCAGAAGTGACCAGGAGCGCACTGCAGTCCAGCTCGGCCAGCTCGGCTCACTCACTCACACCTCCAGCCCTGAATGAGAACACAGCTTCAGGCAGAGGCTAAAACAGCTGAATGCACCGTTTCAGAGCCAAGAAGTGTATAAACGGACAGCGGGGTAATAAACAGGCGAGGCAGAGCGCAGAGCGCACGAGAGCCTGAATAAAAAGTGCATTACCTCCGAGTCGCTAAAGCCGCCGAAGTGCGCGTGCAGCAAGTTTCCCGCGGAGTCCTGCAGATCCGTCTGTTATCCGGATTCAGTCTGAGCACGAGCTGAGCCGAAACACGGTTCACGTGCTCGGAAGGCTCCTCCGTCCCTATTTCTTTCTCTCTCTCTCTCTCTCTCTCCCTCTCACACTCCTTCTGTCTCGTGCCAAACTAAAACGCCGGTGGGCTGTTTTTCTGAGTCGCGTGCACAGGTGCGCAGAGGATGGCACGCCGGCTTTTTGTTTCTCCGGCCGCTTAATTTATGAAAAAAACACAGAAACACCTGAAGTGCTGCCGCGCGCAGCTGCTGCTGTTTGGTTTCAGCGGGAGTCCCGGAGACACGCGCTCGCTCTGCTGGAGCCTGCAGCGCGCGCTCTGCTCCCGGCTGCACCGCTCCAAACCCCGCCCTCTCCACTCCGCCCTCGCTGCGAGTCACACTCCCGTCAAGTTTCTCTGCCGCTGAAACCTTCTGAAGAAAAGTCAAACGATGTAATGTATAACAAAAAAGTTATACATATATATATATATATATATATATATATATATATATATA
>JAILXH010017443.1:0-10293 GCA_023558415.1 Piaractus mesopotamicus | reverse complement strand
CTATTTTCAATATATTTATATATATATATATATATATATATATATATATATATATGCTTCTTGGATTCCATGATCATCAGTTCAAACAATTGTACATATATATATATAAAAGCACAATATGGCCATGATATATATATATATATATTTTATGGCCATATTGTGCTTTTAGTGACTTCTTTAAACTGTTCTTTTTCTGGGGTAAAATGAGGGTACAACACACATCTTGAATAGAAAGAAAAAACAAGAATTTGGTGCACGATTTCAACCCAGGTTTAAAATTATACATACAAGGTCAAAAATATACATACACCCACTCAGATTATTAATTCAGAAGTGTTTAAAGTTCCCAAATGTCTTTTAACTTATGATTGACTATAGCTGGTAGCTTCTCTGAAATCGGGTATGCTTCTTGGATTCCATGATCATCAGTTCAAACAATTGTACGTAAGTAAAAGATATTGAGAGGTGTAGCCATTTAGCCAAGGTCTGGAAGAAGACCCAAAAGAAAATTGGTTTGAATAAGTACAACCCAAGAACCATCAAGGCACAGGGCTACCTTGAACCGGAAGCTGTTGGAAAACCAGTGTCACTGTCTACAGTCAAGCCAGTTTTACAACACCATGGACTGAGGGCTGCTGTCCAAGAAAGAAGCCCCTGCTCCAAAATTGACACTTTCAAAAAAGACTGATGTTTGCAGCTGACCACATGGACAAAGAAACAGCTTTCTGGAGGAATGTTTCATGGTCAAATGAGGCAAAGATTGAATTGTTTGACCACAATGACCAGAGGTTTGTTTGGATGAGTAAAGGTGAGGCATTCAACCCCAAGAGCACTGTACCAAACGTTGAGCATGGTGGTGGTAGCATCATGCTCTGGCATTGCATGGAATGGAACAATGAAAAAGAAGAACTACCTCAGAATTATTTGGTATAACCTAAAATCATCAGCTGGATGGTTGAAACTTGAGCACAATTGGGTGTTCAAACAGGACAATGACTCCAAACACACACCAAAGCTGGTTGTGGAATGGATAAAGCAGGCTACCATTAAGCTTTCAGAATGGCTTGAAAAGTGCAACTTCCTAAGGGACAATAACCCAAATATTAGCTGTGCTGTTTGTATATTTTTGACCTTGTATGTATATTTTGATCCTGTGTTGATTTCAGACCCCCCCCCTTCTGGACCTCCTTTTTTCTATTAAAGACGTATGTTGTACCCTCATTCTACACAAAAAATACAGTTCTAAGAGGTCACTCAATATTGTCATGACATTCATGTCTGTGATAAGTGTATGTAAACTTCTGACCGCAACTACGTATATATATTTTTATATATATTTGTATATATATATATACATACATACATTTATATACATATATATTTGTGTATATATTTTTAGATAATCAGTAGAGCATTAGAAGCTATAAATAAAAAATTAAGCAATGTTAGATAGATCCAGAATCCAGGTCATAAGAAAAATAAAATAATTTATCATATTTCAAAAGTGGAGATAAATTCTCATGGCAGATCACTTGAACTTACAAAAAATATGTAAATAGATGATACAGTATAGTACATTATTTATCATTAAATAACATCTTGTTTACAGATTGTTTGAAATATGGAATAAAACATCTAAAGTACATTTTGGTGAATAGTTTGCAATATTTAAATACACACTGTATAAGTTATTGTTTTATGTAAAATAATGAAAATTGTTAATATGGCAAGTGATCACAAACTTTGGAACAGTATGTTCCTCACAATTTCAAATTAAAATTTGGAGGAAAGAACAAAAATTTGAACTCTAATCAACAACTTACCCATACTGCCTTATTTTAGCACTGCTGATGCAGTCATTTTGCATTTTGACGAGATAATATGTCACTACCCGCATCACTGTTTGTGGGTTTTCCAAAGGCAAAAGATCACTGATCATTACATTGCTCTTGTCCTTCTCCTTCAAGTCAGCTGGAATATCCAAGTCTGTCAAACAAAAAAATCATTTGAAATTTTTTTCTGATAGTGAGGGAAAAATTAATATAAAGGTAAAACTTACAGGATGAGTGTTTAATTTTTTCCCAGATGTTCATCAGCACATTAGTACACTCTTGAAGCAAAGGGGCATCAGCTGAAATGAGATTAAATAAAACATCATAACAAAATAACTATTAAAACTCTCACACCACAAATATTTTTTTTTAAATAAAGGCATTAGATTCCTAAAACTTTAGGTTTAAAGACTTTCTTCTGTAAAATAAAGCTTTTGAAATGTTTTTATTAAACTTAAAAGTGTGAACATAAACACTTTGTAAGGATTTACGCTTATACAATAAAACCTTGCACATAACTGAATAAATGGTGCAGTGCCGTACAGGCAGTGGGAGATGCCGGGGAGGTCCTCGGTGGCATGGACCCCTGTGGTGGAAACTGGCTCTCGGCCCATGGAATGTAACCTCACTGGGAGAGAAGGAGATGGAGCTTGTGTGGGAGTTTGAGAGGTACCAACCAGATATAGTTGGGCTCACCTTCACCCACAGTGTCGGCTCTCAACCAACTCCTTGATAGGTGTTGGTCCATCTCCTACTCAGGGGTTGCCCAGGGTGAGAGGTGCCAGGTGAGTGTGAGGATACTCACGAGTCACCAGCTGTCTGCTGTGTAGTTGGAGTTTGTCCCAGTGGACGAGAGGGTTGCCTTGCGCATTAAAACTGCAGGGAGGAAAACTCTGACTGTTGTATGTGCTTAGTGTTTGGCCTTCTTAGAGCAAGTAGGTGGGGTTCTGGAAAGGGCCCCACTTACAGACTCCATAGTCTTGCTGGGAGACTTCAATGCTCATTCTGGCAATGACTGGGAAAACTGGAAGGGGTGATTGGGAAGAATGGCCTGCCTGATCTAAACTTGAATGGTGAATTGTTATTGGACTTCTGTGCTAGGCATAGATTGTCCATAATGAACAACAAGTTCTAACACAAGGAACTTCATAAGTGTACTTGCTACCAGAGCTGCTTGGGTTAAAGTCAATTACCGACTTTGACATCTGACTTGGGACCATATGTTCTGGAAACTCGGGTGAAGAGAGGTGCTGAGCTGTCAACCGATCACCATCTATTGGTGAGTTGGATCAGGAAGGCAGGGAAGACTGGTGGTCAGACCCAGTAGATCCAAGTGAATAGTGAGGGTGTGCTGGGAAGGACTGGCAGAGGCCCCTGTTCGGAATGATTTTAACTCCCACCTCAGGGAGAACTTTTCTCATGTTCCAGAGGAGGTAGGGGACATGGAGTAAAAATGGACCTTATTCAAAATCTCTATTATGGAAGCTACAAAGTGTAGCTGTGGCCAAAAGCATGTTGGGGCCTGTCAGGGCGGTAATGCAAGAACCCCCTGGTGGACACCGGTGGTGAGGGAGGCCGTCAAGCTGAAGAAGGAGGGCTTTAGGGACTGGATGGCTTGGAGGACTCCCAACTCAGCAGAGCAAAATCCAGAAATCCAGAGTATGGCGAGGTGTTACAGCTAACGACGTATTGTTTAAATGTTTTTTTTCTTCTTTCTTGCGTCCGACTCCGCTTTCTTCAGTTCCCTTGCTCTCCTGCTTCTATCAATCTTCAGGTGTTGCTGCTGATGGAGGTGTGGTGGACTGTGCCGATTGACTTTGCTGAGATCAGGGCAAAAGTTTATAAGCCTGGTGGCCGGCTACATCGAGGCTCCTCCTTCTTCCCTTGATGTTTTACACCTGACCAGCCAGACCAAGAGTTTCCAACACAGAGTAGATGGGCCTAATCTCCATGTGGTTGCTAGTCTGTTGTGATGTTTTAAACGGTCAACTTTAGTGGTATGTGAAGCCTTTTGTTGAAACACTCAAACTTCTAGATTGGAAGCTGTAGGGGGTGTAGCCTGTTTTTCTTTGGGGTTTGTCTTTGTTTTTGTTGAGGGAGTTAGGTTAGGTTTCTGTATTTTTGTTTCTTTTATTTTGTTTGGAAAGTTACTTGATTGGCAAGGTATATTTTTCTTTGTTCTTTTGGACTGAGACCACTCCTGAAACTGTAGCTTCCACAATCTACAGTAAAGCTAATAAGACTAGTAATTTGTGTTTGAGTGTGACTGGTCTGCCAGGTTGGTGGTGGGAAGTTGAGGGAGACATTTTTTTATGTTTTGGCTTACCCTAGATGGGTTGTAACATGAGGCCATGGAAAAAGACTTTTGGTTGGCTTCAAGGAGGTTCTGGACAACTGTCCAGTGACTCAGGAGTTGTCAGGGTGGCTTTGCACAAGCTGTCTTCAGCAGGGGTGGAGAAACTCTGTCTTCATATGAGGATATTGTTGGTCGGTGGAAGGAGCACTTTGAGGAACTTCTAAACTCGAGAGACATGCCTGCCTCACAGAAGTCAGGGCCAGAGGTTTCTGGCATGTCAGACTCCATTTCCCTGGTGGAGATCACTGAGGTGGTTGGCAAGCTCCTCGGTGGTAAGGCACCGGGGGTGGATGAGATTCACCCAGAAATGCTTAAGGCTCTGAATGTCGTGGGTCTGTCATAGCTGACATGCCTCTGCAATGTTGCAAGGCCCTCGGGAACAGTACCATTGGATCATTGGGTGGTGGTCCAATTTTTACAAAAGGGGACCAGAGAGTATGTGCCTATTACCGCGGTATCACACTGCATGGATGCCTCCAATGCTCACTAGAGTGGTTTGCAGGAGAGTGTGAAGTGGTTGGTATGCAGTTCATGGTCCTAGCCTGGAAAAGGGTGGCATGTCCACTCCAGGTAAGGGGAAAACACCTACACCTGGTGGAGGAGTTTAGGTGTCTCAGGGTCTTGTTCACAAGTAATGGGAAGAGTTATTGTGAGATCGGCCACAGACTGGGACAGGCCACAGCAGTAATGCGGTCGCTGTACTGGACTGTAGTGGTGAAAAGGGAGCCATAAGGCAAAGCTCTCTGTTTACTGGTCGGACTACATCCAAACCCTCACCTATGGTCATGAGCTTTGGGTAATACACTATAATATCCAATGGCAGTTAAACTACTTGTTACCACATTTTGAATAACATTTTTTTAAGTGTAGTAACAATAAACAAATGTACTAAATATAATTTTGATGTTGATACCTTGTGGTGCTTTTGTCAGGAACTCCTCAAATGACAAATCTTTCCACTCTGATGAATCAACATAGTGGAAGTGGTGTATGAGCCTCTGTTGAAGACTGAGGATTTGAGGGAGATGCTTGATGTTCTGAATGTGGCCATGCTGTAAACATCCAAGATGCACATATTTAAAAATAATAGTGTGTGAGTATTTCATAATATATAAATTTTAATGCCAATATATTATTACTAATTAAATATTATTTTTAGATATTGCATTGCAGCTGTACCACACAGTGCTGTTTATTATAAGAAAACTGAATGAATGTGCTAACCTTCCTCAGGAGGTCCAAAAGTGCTGGATATTGCTTTGAACAACTGTCTTGCTCAATCAGATGGGTTAGGTGCTGAATGGTCATTTTCTGTTCATACCTCCACATCAGTGGGCAGTTGTAAGGACCAGTCGTGGACAGATCCTCCACTTTTGGCAGTTCATTGTACACAATGTCTATCAGAGGGTTTGTTCCACGCCATTTCAAAATGTTGTTGTGCACTTCAGAGAGATTTTTTTCAAAATCCTGCAGTGACAAATGAGTCATCATTTCAATAATTGACACTATTAATTATGTCTTATCAATGTGCATCTTGCTCATCTGTAGTAAAAAAGAACATCAGTAGTGTAGAACAGGTATTGTTTTGTACTGCCTACACAACAAACATGTAAAGTGATGACATGTTCAGACAAATTTAGCTATTGATAGCAAACATCATGAAGATACCATAGACAGCATAACTGTAACAAATCCTATCTTAGTACATAAATACATTTAACAAAATCACATGCTTCTCTTTACATTTTGTCAGTAAATGTGCATAAAGACTTGCCCAGGGGCACAATTTAGGTCAACAGATATGTGGAAATATTGTACCTTAAAGAACTTTGTCGTCTTGGACTGCATTATGTTTTCCCATTCATTTCTTTTTTGTCTAGTTTCAGTTGTATCAAACTCAAGGGCACTATCAGCTGTGGAAGTATAAAGATGGTATAGCCTCTTAAATAAGCAATGTTCATATAACTACAGCTCATATTTATAAATATTCATATTATAGACAAACTTTAACTTCAACAAATGTGTACAAATCCATACATCTAACGAAAGGGCTAATTCTCAGGATTATGAAAAGAAACATTATTATTCACTAAAATTATTCGATTTTAAGTTCCTGTGGGAAGTATAGACCATTCATTCATTTTCTTTTACTTTTACTATTTTATCTGTGATTACACAACTTCGACATACAGTATAAAATTCCAGAGATTGTTGTGAAACTAACAACTCCTCTTTTGTCATCTACAACCTAATCATCAATTTTATATCAATAGTGTATGACACTTAGAATTAGAAGTCTCTTTTATTGAAAACATGGAAGTGATTCAATATGCCACACATGGTAATGGAGGGCAGGGCTTTACCATTCATTTGACACCACCCTGATATGGTAGTCCAATCAAACACAGAGAAACTTGTACAACATTCTAAGGAAAAATATTCACCCCTGAAACGTTCCAAATGGATTATGCACACTGAATGAGGAGAGTTAGAGGAGTGCCTTTTTTGATTTGTATGTAGCAAGCAGTTGTATTTGTGCTCACCAGTGATCCTTTTAGAGTAAAATACAGGCCTAGTCACTGAACCAGAAAACATTAACAATATTCCATTTTAAGAAGATATTGCTGAATTTAGTTTGAAGCCGTTGGTAGCAAGAAAATGAGATGTCCTCATGTGTTTGCCAGGCAGTAGTCAACGTTATTTAATAGAAGTTTGTTTTCATAGTGCTAAACATTCTCTGGTTACTTACTCTGGTTGTATTTCCACACTATTAAAGTACTTTGTTTGTTGTGTTTAGCAGAAAACTTGTTCGATTCTCTTCTCCTGCCTATTCACTGCAGTTTCTACTGCCACTGTCCTCAACTAGTCTACTGCTGGCCACAATGCCTGTTAGTGTATTTTTTAGTTGACTAGTCTTTGCAACTCCTATGGCCTGCATTTTTGTGCCTATTTCTTGCACTAAGCTTCCTGACATCTGGAATAACCCATTTTTAGAATTATTATTGAATTAAAGATACATTTCACTGGAGAAATAATTTGGTTTATAGTTTTTAAATAAACAGCGTACAGTTTTACTGTTGTGCAATTTAATAAGATTCCTTACTGAATTAATAACAATGAAATCAGGGTCAGGCAATCAGTATAACCAAATATAAAACAAAACATAAAAAAGAATTTAAATACGGTACCTGGGGGACTTTCAATGATATTGCGTAAAAACATGTGAATAGCAATTTCAGCATTTTCAGTGTTCTTTCCCAGAGCCTTTCCAAGCAACTCAATGTCCTTTTGAAGATGATCACAGAGAAACTTCCCAACATCACAGCCAGAAACCAACAGATCTTCTGTGGCCTAATAGCAAAAAGATTCAAAGCTTTAATTTGATGAAAAAAACAATTATTACTGTTATTCAAGCAGAATCAACAAGAAATATTTTACTTTGAAACAGTTTTTATTATCAGGGTCATGATTGCATAAACCCTTTATTTTTGTGATTGAAAAATAAATTAATGAACCACTCTTAGGACTGCTTTCTCAGACAGGGATTAAGCCTAGTCTCGCATTTTCCTTTCAAAGGAGAATCTCTTCAGAATTTTTCCATAGTCCAGCATTAGGCTCCCTGTTCAGGAATATAATTTTAGCTGAGCTTAGATATGAAAGATTATTTAGCTCTCAATATCGGTGCAGTACCTGATGATTATCAATTGCTCCCCAGAGTAAACAGGAGTGTATCAGTGCTCGAACAAGGCACAGAGAGGCTCCAGACAAATTTCTTTCACAGCCAGGGAAACTGCGTTTGCTGGCATCTCCCAAAATGTAACCCATTTGATCATCATCAGACGTCCTGAATATTGAGATAAAGAATGAAAATGCAGAGATACAGAAATATGTATTTAACTTAGGTGAGCAATAGCTTTAATTACATTAATTGTTGCATATACAATCTGAATATAAAGTATATGTTTTGATTATTTTTCTAATACCAAAAACTTAGACAAGTGAAATTATACATACTGCATCTGAGTGAAGCCAGTAACTGGTTTATGTTGAGTTCCACCAATCTTTCTTCTGCATTTTGGGCAATCAGCAACAACCCATGGTCTCCCACACTACATGAATAATGGAGGATACGAATCACATTCTAACATGTAAAAGCATAATAAAATGACATGATTTCATTTATACTGAAGATTTATACTGTACCTACATTTTCAATCAAGACTGCTTCACCGCACTGGCACTCTGATGTACACAAAGGTAGAATACATATATTTATATTTCTTTTATTTTGTATTTCATTGTTATCTAACACACTTCAAACCTGTCTAACCACTAACACAGTGGTTCACTAAAATAGTGTTTTTTCCCTGTGCTATTACACTCACTTTAGCTCAGAAAGAGCTTGTTAATGAGCTGATTAGTTTGAGCAGGTGTGTTAGAGCAGGAAAACACAAAAATACTTAGGAGAGAGTTACATCAGGACCAGGGTACTGAAACAGTGATCTAAAGAATGAATATATCCTGTTTTTATTAAGGATTTTATCTTGACCTGGTAAAGAAGACATATCTGGATATTTATTCAGAAAAACTTAATTCACTGAATCATTATCATGTATATGCATGAAAAAAAATCATCAATAAATAATGTTTTCAAAACATTGGCTGGATTTGTAACATGTTCATTGTCAATCACATCATTCTTTGTCAAAAAAAAAAAAAAAACCCAAAAAAACAAAACAATTTTGCATCTATGCTACTAGGTGTAGCTGAGGACTGTAGCTTACTATCTGTAGTTTTGGTAGACACAATGCTTTCTACATTTTGCCTTTGTACTAGAAACCAAAATACAGTTATGCATCAATGATTTTAAATGTTGCGTAATATATGTAGGACATGCTTTGACTAAAAGAACAACTTACTCCAGAATGTTTCACTTGAACCTTGTTGTTTTAATCCCTGCATCTGTTCTTGGATATCAGGCATCGTTGGAATGAATGTTTTCTGTGAGTGTTAAACAAGCTTGTCAGCTGTAGCATCATGCAGTGTGAAACAGAGTTGCCATTTTAGTAGGTATATAATCCACCTTCACACAAATATACAGGGAGATTCAGTCAAAAGAGGCCCCGAATATTCTGTAATAACTCTCTCTAGGACAAAGCAATCTGAACGAAACAACATACAATGTGCTCCTCAGGATATGGAGCTTCGAACACACTAGGATACCCCTCCGTCGGAGTGATGAGGTAGGTGTCAGACAGCCGTTGAGACAATTAACCTTCGTTTGCAACTCCCAGGTGCATACCCCCGTACCCCTTCATTAGTTTGGCAGAAAATGGAGATCACTTCCAGCATTGCATGTAATGTAATCGATTACACATATGTCAAGGCATGTAGCGTATTTTTTTGGTTCAGATTGCTTCATCCTAACCACAGTTACAACAGAATATTCGTGGTCTCTTTCGAGTGAATCTCCTTGTACATTGTATATTGACAGATATTTTTAATATCCGTGTTTAGTTGAATGCTGGATTGGGTGAAATAAGTACTTTAGAGACACTGAGCATGGCATGGTAGTTGTAAGAATACTTTAACTTGTGGATCATAGAGGTCAAAGGAGAAGAGCAAGAAACCAAAAAGCAAACAGACAGGCCATACTTAAGTAAATCCAATTTGTATTTCAGCCAGCAAACCCTGTCCAAATTTCTGTGTCCCACTCAGAAAAAGTCCATTCCAAACCAAAACAGCTAGGCAAATACCATCCCAATACAAAACAGTCAGGCAAATACCAGCCCAATCCAACAAAGCCATGCAAATCCCATCCTAATTCAACACAGCCAGATAAATCTCATCCTAATTCAACACAGCCAGGCAAATCACATCCTAATTCAACACAGCCAGGCAAATCTCACCCTAATCCAACACAGCCAAGCAAATCTCATTCTAATTCAACACAACCAGGCAAATCTCATCCTAATCCAACACAGCCAGGCAAATCTCATCCTAATCCAACACAGCCAAGCAAATCTCATCCTAATCCAACACAGCCAGGCAAATCTCACCCTAATCCAACACAGCCAGGCAAATCTCATCCTAATCCAACACAGC
>JAILXH010017431.1:0-13810 GCA_023558415.1 Piaractus mesopotamicus | reverse complement strand
TGAGGCGACCCTCTCATCCACCGGGACAAACTCCAACTGCACGGCTGCCAGCCGGGGACTCGTGAGTATCCCCACATAACTGTCTCCCATTGAAAACGTGTGTCTTATTAAGGCCAAAATACGACAGCAAAGCCCCTGCACAGTTGCACTGCTGAAGACTTGTGTAACATACTAATGGTAAAAAATTCCACTTTCAAAACTGGATCAGTTGGTGTCTTTGGTCACAAAATGACTACTAAATGTTGTTAAAAGAAAAGGTGATGTAACACAGTGGTAAACATGCTCCTGTCCCAAATGTTTTGGAATGTGTTGCAGGTATCATATTTAGAATGAGTGTATATTTACAAAAAACAATAAAGTTCATAAGGTAAACCATCAAATGCTGTGTTTTTGTACCATTTTCAATTTAACACAGGCCAAACACAATTTATTAATCACAGCTTTCTGTTTTTTTTAGCATTCAACGTACTCTCCCAACTTTTTCGGAATTAGGATTGTAAGAACGAAGGTCCAGAATTATTTGAGAAGCACATACCCCAGCTTTTAGGTGTTGTCATGTGAGTAAGTCTGATGTATGTTTCCTGTTCTCTAACAGAAAGTGGAGCTGCCGGACAGCCCTCGCTCAACCTTCTTGTTGGCCTTCAATCCCGACAGGTCAGACTTCTTTCTAATGTACGATGCTTGATAGAGAGACAGAAGAGAGCAACTGAGAGACAGACAGACTTCCCTAAGGTAACAGAAAGGAAACAGGAGTCTAACCGAGAGAGACAGGCAGACAGCAGGAATTTCCCATGGAGAAAACAGACAGACCGCAGGAATCAACACAGAGAGACAGGTAGACGACAGGAATCTGTCATAATAGCAGGAGCTGCTTGCACCAGTTTCTTGTGCATTTTCTATCTAGGCCCTGAGTTGATTTTTCTCCCCATCAAATTTACCCTGTGCACTATGTTTATTAAGGCCTGTTTAACATTTCTGGAAAATATGTTTTAAGGTAAGGTATTACAGATTGTAGTCCATCTGTTTCACTGCAAGATTTGTTAGCCTTTCTTCATCCCATTTTTCAATGGTCAGGACCACCACAGAACTATCACTGAGCATGGCTATGTTGCCCTGGTACGATAGTGGATCAGACACAGCAGTGCTGCTAGAGATTTTTAACACTGTGCATTTACTGTCCACTCTGTTAGACGCACCTACCTTGTTAGTCCAACATATAGATGTGAAATTAGGCATTGCAACTCATCTGTTGCTGCACAGTTTGTGTTAGTCATTCTATTGTCTTTCATAAGTGGTCAGTCCTGACCACAGGATGATGTGTCTTCAGCCCAGCAGATACATTGATTTGTTTAAAATCTCTAGCAGCACTGCTCTTTGTGCAACACACACACACACACACAAACACACACATGCTAAAGCTGGTTGTATGCTACATGACTTTTCAAATCATAGCCAGTGTTGAAAATGGAGAGCATCACACATTTAACCTCAATCTTTTACAGAATTTCTTGTTCTTTATCACCTTTTTAAATCTTTCCTAGCTCTCTCATTGGCTGTTGCTTAAATCAGTTGTTTAATAACTTATCTGACCATCTCACACCACAGGACTTTTTTGAACATTTTGAGTCATGAAAATAAAATATGTTTGAATATATTGGGAGACCTTCAGTCACTCCAGAGCTTGATTCAAAGGCTAAAAATTGAACGGTTCCCCTCTCACACTACCAACACATCTGTGTAATCACCTGCTCCAGACCAAGCTCCTGACCTGGAAAATTGCTTCAGTTTGTGAAAATTGGTTGGAATGGACAAACAAGTGTCAAAATCAGGCTAAATATCATGTAGTGTAGGCCCAGCTTAACATACCACTACCATATCAGTAGGCCTGGGTAATATCTAAGAATAATTAGTACAATATTTTGCAGTTAAAAGTTGATTAGCGGTTATGTTGACCACCAAAAAACATTTGTCCTCACCCAACACATGCAGTCCACTGCAGTTTTGACCTACTTTCTATTCAAATTTTTAGTTCATATATATTTTTAATATGAACTGTTCTGAGGTGGGGGCCAAGTCTAACAATCTGGGTACAATTGGACAAAAAGTCCTCAAAGCATGCAAACAAACAATTAAGTTTCTCTGTCAGTGAGGCATCTCCTTTGGTGGCTGAGCGGTTGCTTGACTTATGGTCTGTGACGTGCTGTATACCCTGCCTCATCCGCCTTGGGTCGTTGTTGGTGAAGTGATCCCACGATTTTCCTCTTCTAGTTCACTTTGGTCTCCCTAATGCCTCTCTTCAGTTTGATCCTGGCAGCGCTGTATAAAGCTTTGTCCTCAGACCTGAAGGCAGTGTTATGGACCTTGAGGAGCATTTTGACCTCCATTGTCATCTGGGGCTTTTGGTTTGCGTACACCCGAATGTGTTTTTGGACTGTGATATTGTCCACAGTCCACACAGTTCGGTATGTAGCAGAGTACAGTTGGTGTGTACTCCTCTAGGTCTTCATCTTCAAAGATGTCCCAATTAGTTCTTTCAAAGCAGTCTTGCAGCTGCAAGGAAGCTCCATCAGGCCATGACTGAGAAGTCTTTTTGGCCGGTTGAGCTTTTCTGCTGAGGGGGGTGTATGCTGGGGTTAGGAATAATTAGTAGTGATCAGACTGGCCTAGTTGAGGGAGTAATGTTATCGTAAATCCATTCTTGATGTTTGAATAGACTTTGTCCAGAGTATTGTTCCCCTTGTAACACTTTTGATGTGTTGTTGATAATTTTGGGAGAACTGCCTTTAAATCTGTATGATTACAATTTCATATGGGCTGCTTCAGGATAGATATGCTATGAGTCAATAGCACTGAGCAGGAAGCTTAATGGTATGGTAGCATTAGCATCCGGTGGAATGTAGACAACCGTAACTATAACAATGGTGAACTCACGCAGAAAGTAAAAGGGTCTGCATTTAACTGTTAGGTACTCCAGATCAGTAGATTAGTGGCTGTCTATGGCTGTGGTATTAGTACACAAGTTATTATGTATGTAAATGCAAAGCCCCCCTCCTTTGCTCTTACCAGAATCTTTGTTTCTGTCCTAGTCTGCTATTTTTTAATAAAATATTTAAAATGTCAACAAAGTCATGAGAGTGTTTACTGTAAAACGCACCACTCTTGAGAAATTTACAGAATCAGAATTGTTCACAGTGTTGCTGATAGAAACCAGATGTCCAAGGCGTTTCGTGCGTCTAAATACTACCTTTCAGCAAGCCATAAAATGGTGGCACATACGTTATATATGATTCACTGAATGCTTGAAATGTTGTTTTAATATAATTTGAGATCAAATTTTGACCTAAAATGTTTAAAAGCTAGTTTTGGTAGAGAGTTGGGCTGTTAGGATCATGACATTTTAGCTGAGGATTACTTGTCAAATAAATAATTGTTTTGCAACTATGTGTACTTAGTAGCTAATATTGGTTGCATACTCACACAGATGTCTACAGTTAAGCTACATACTAATTGAGAGTGAAAATATATGCAAAAAAAACCTTATTCTGATAGCATACATGCTAAAACGTTGGAATTACATAGCTAACAAATCAACAAACATTACTCAGCGCTTACCTCTAAATCTTTTAGAGTTAGAAGTTAAAATGTCTTTTTGCTTTCACAATGAATGCACTAACTTTACATCTGTTTGTCTCATATATAAAACAATTTATATTTTATTTGTTATTTATTTGCAGTGTAACATGACCGTGAAATCTAATGACTGTGGAAAACAACTGCAGCCAGCTATGATAATTGCAGTCTTCTGAAATAATTGCAAATAGTCGATTTTGTAATAACTGTGACAGGCCTAGCAGAGAGGCATTATAAAGCAGGGCTGAGAGAGGCACAGGTGTCAATCCAGCACTGTCTTACTCTTTGCAGGACCCTTATGGCCTCCACCCATGTCAACCACAACATCTACATCACAGAGGTGAAAACGGGAAAGTGTGTGCACTCTCTTGTCGGTCACCGGCGCACTCCGTGGTGCCTGACCTTTCACCCTACCATCCCTGGCCTCATTGCCTCAGGCTGCCTAGACGGGGAGGTTCGAATCTGGGACCTGCATGTATGTTTCCTTAAGTTGGATTCTACACCACCACATTACAAAAATACATGTCCTTTATCTGTGGGATTTTGTATATTTTAGTTCTGAAAATATTCCTATATGCTTCCTAGAGCACTTCATAATATATTGTTTGTTGTTCAGATTGGAGGAGGCTAGAAGTTTTTTAATGTGTGCTTTGACCATCCTGACGAATATTTTTTGATTAGTTTTTGTGGGTGTTTTGACATATCAAATATCATCCGAATGGAAACCAAATGCTGGCTTATTAAAATGTCAGAAAAAACTAAATAATACCCACCTCTGGTGCTAGACTTTGGAAATTAGTTTATTATTAAGATCATGTATATGAAAATTAAGTCTATTCAGTTAGTTATAAAAAAAATAATTGCAGATTCATACTAGTCAGTCTTTATATATCTTTATTTAGGGTTAGGGTTTATTTATCAAACATATATTTACAATATTACTCCTTTAAAGGAGAAAGGAGGAGGATCTGTAGAGGTAACATCCAGCTTTGCATTTTTTGAGATATGCCCATGTTTCTTTACAATGTGTTGAATTGCTGTACTCTTTGTTTTGTATATTACCGGACACAACTGAAAAGGACTTTTTTACTCTGCCTTGGTGAGAGCGTAAAATCTGTTTTTATTAGTTACTTTAGAAGCAGCTTTAATAGTTACTTTAGTTTACTTTTTTAACCAACCACACCCTGGGATAAACCCACTGACTGAAGGGGTCTTTGGATCATTCACATTTCTTCCAAAAGTACAATCCACCTCACAGATTTGCCACATCCTATGCATTTGACTATGAGATCTTTTTTTTTTATATAGATTGAATGACAGCTGGTAACATAGACTAGCTGTTGACATAGTGTCCCTCCTGTTTTTTCCCCAAACTTTTCCACTTTCACATGCAAAAAATCTATAAAAATTAAATCTAGTGTATTAATGTTTAATGAAGGTATCCAACAAATGTATTTTGGTCAAAAAATGCAGGTCAGTCTGTTATATCAAAGCTTAAGAATGATATTTTGTCTACATTGTGCAGCACTGGCTTCCAGACACTATTTTGATTATCACTATTTGGGTTTTTGATGTTTTATTTTGATGCTTTATTCTGTTATCTGTATGTTTTTGGCTGCTCAGGGAGGCAGTGAGAGCTGGTTTACAGAGAGTAACATAGCTATTGCTTCGCTGGCGTTCCACCCCACGGCTCAGCTTCTCCTCATTGCCACCAACAATGAGCTGCACTTCTGGGACTGGAGCTGCAGAGAGCCATTTGCTGCCTTGAAAACTGCCAGCGAAACCGAGAGAGTCAGGTCAGTGTTTGCACCACAGTCTCTGCTGAAAGAGTCAGAGGGGGATTCCAGGGTTAGAGTTGTAGGTTGTAAATAATACATAGCAACAACTGCTGAATTTCTTTAAATAACAAACGTGGAGGCTCCTAAGTGGTGCAGTTGTCTAAAAGGGTTGCATCCTACTGCTGGAGTACAGGCTGCAGCTACTCTCAAGCTGGGAAAAGTGGCTTAATTCCTCTGGTTAATACTGTACAACAGGGGAAACTTGGACAGCTGGCAAAAATTGTGACTTACACTGAGGGAGAAAATTGGGGAGTTACAGTTTTCTTTACCTTTCTAAGTGTATCTGACCATAGTGGATATTTGTTTGCTATTACTGTTTTATATTTAATTCTGTTACATTTAGATGTTTATGCTTTCATTTAACAGTTCTGTCTGATTAAACGAGAAGCTTTCTACCCGTTTTCACAATAAATACCACCGCATACCAGACAGACCACACAGTGTCACGTAACTTTTCGTAGCATCATGTAGCAGATACAGTACAAAGTGCAGCTGTACCACTTGTGTCACAGTAACAGCGCTGATAAACATCAAGCTCAAGTTAATTTTTACACTTTCCTCATTTAGATTTAGGGAAATAAAATTTTCAGTGGCATTTATCAAATTTGGTATGAACTTACTGCCTCTTCACAAACTCGCTGTTTCTAAGCTGAAAGATACCAGGTTGAAAACAATACTAGGCTAGTAACGTTAGCTGAGCTTTAGCACATACCAAAACAGAAAATGACTATTTGGTTACCTTTGTAAGATGTCATTTCACCTGAATCTTGTGTGGTCATATTCTAAAAAATTAATGTGACAGCAGGTCTGCGTCAAATTCTGAACCTGTTGATGCCCCTAAGCAAGCTTTTTACAATTAAACATACAAGGACTTGTGTTATTGTGAATAACATCATGGCTGTGATGATCTGCTGTACTTGTCTTTCGCTTGTGCCTAGAGCCAAATCGTACCTGAAATGTTATTCATGAAAATACAGTTCCTGTCATGTTCTGCTGCTTAAATAAAATAATGATTACTTTGGCCATGTACTAAAGATGAAAGGTCTTGGTTTAAACTGTGGGTACTGGTGGTAGGTCAAAGGGACACAGTATTTTTACATTTTCATTAAGAACACATATGCCTAATGTTTGCATGTACAGCCTTCTGGTTTCTAAAGGTTTAATCTTATTTTCCAAGTTTCACGTTTATTTGTCATTTGCACAAAATATCAGGACATTCATGCATTGAAATGTTTGTGGTGAGGCACAGCTAATCACTCTACAGCAGGGCAGCATTATATACATACTAAAAACAGTGCAGACAAAACAAAGTAAAAATACTAAAGAAAATACTAAAACTGAAATATTAATTGACTGCATTAGAGGCTCTCAGTGCTTTATTTTGTCAATATTTTCAGTAATTTGGGTGGAAGGTATAATGGGCAAAATTGTTCTAAGGTACAGTGATTGACAAAAATGGCAATGCATTTAGTTCAAACATTTCGACTTTATTCGGCCACATTCTTGATAAACTTGCAAGCTGAGGTGAGAGAGGTTCTACAGTAGTGACTAGGGATGCATCGATATGTATATACTGGAACTGGGTATCGAGCCAATATCGTGCTTGTTTGCATGTACTCATAAAAAATGCTCCTATACCAACATACAGATACCCGCTGTGATGTAAGCCAAGTGTACAAGCGCTGCGCTAATGAACAAATGCAGTGAAGGAGGCTCTGCTCACACAGAGTTACTCACTCCGTGTCAGTCGGACAAAAAAATCCATTGGTTACTTTAAACCAAAAAAGTCGAGATTTCTTACCAAAGTCCATATATACAGACATTACTCTATTTGACTGACCACAATAGCGAAATACAAATGTTAATATTGCGATTTTTTGTAAAACAGGCTGTTGAGAGACCATATTGTCCTACCCTTGTACATCACCGCCTGGCTTTAGCTTCAGCGCACAGTGTTAGCAGCGCTGCCCAGTTTGTCTTTGTTCGGTTCTCGGCGCACAATGAGTTATTTTAAATGAAACAGCTTTATTTGTAATTATCCATAGACAGAGCTCTCTGAAGAAGCTGCATTTCACGTATAAATCATAGGCTTTGTCTGTACACAATGGTCTATTCAAATGTACAGTGTAAGTCAGCAAAGAGCAAGATTTTAAAAATTGCACAGAGTATGCTTGACTTGAGAGGACATTCAGCTATAGTTCAACCAGCCAATCTAAACACTCCCAACAAGACGTAAAATTTGAAACATGAGATCCACGGCTGCATTAGCCTCGGATGTGATTTCTGCTGTTAGTGTGCTATAGAGACTGCTATTGGAAGAGAGAGGTGAGGAGCAAAACTATGATTTGTACTTTACCTACAGCTATACAGAAGCACTTTTCTGCCCATGCTGCTTGATCTAAGGTAACTAATGTAGTATAGCTGGCTAATGCACTTCATTTAAAATCAGCTACATTTTCATTATTTAATTTTTAAGGTACATTGCATTAATTTACACTACTAATGACATAATTGTAAGTAGGTTACTCAGTATAGTATCAGACTCGGTATTGGTGCTTACTAAAAAATATGTACTCGTATTCAGACTGACAAAAACGTTATCAATGCATTCATTCAATATCTTATTGAATGTATTCTTCTAACTGTGAGCACTTCACTGACTAGCATTTCTTGGCGGTTGTCTTGTAGGTTGGTGAGATTTGATCCATTGGGCCACTATCTTCTGACTGCTATTGTGAACCCTTCAACCCAGCAGGTAGGTATTATGGTTAAAGTAACACCTCTGGTTTTCAGATTCAAGTCCTTCCGGTCTCTTCTACTAAGGAATAGATAGGGCAGGCTGCCAGACCATTTTTGTTAACCGAATGTAAAATGATGACTATAGAACAGATAATCAGGTCAAAGTGGGGCTGTGAGGAAAGTATAAAGCATGAACTGTTGAAAGTGGGCGCATAAAAGTAAAGTGATAAATGCTCCAATAAATAAAATCTTGTTGAATTTAAATACAATTGTGGTTTCCTAATACAAATTGTGTCTACTAGTAAACAAGGCCTTTTTACACTTACTGTACAGAAGTTCTCATAATATTGCACTCATGAAGTGCATGAAATTGAATAGAAATTTATACAGACTTTTATGAGAATGGTGGAGAGAGGGGTTTGCTTTCCTGCCAAATGACTTATGTGTTGGTCTTGGGGCTAACTACCAGGAGGAACGCACTTCATAGTCTAAACAGCGAAAGGAGAAAACTCCTGTACCTCCGTTACCTATATCTGTGCTAGAAGGACATTTACATATCACGTTATCACACGGAGTACCAACTGAAAGTGTGAATATTCCATTGTGTATATGAAAAATTGCTCAGCTTTTCTGCCAAATTAATGACATTTGTTGTTTTTGGCAAACTGTCTGTGGTGAGATGCCCCAGTATCTACTGTAAAGCTGATCACTCTGCAGTATTACAGTCCATTGCAAGTTATCTCTTTTTCCCTCATTCTACTACAATTCTTTAGATACTGTATAAATAAAAATTGAGATTTTTTTTAATAGGAACTCATCAACTATTGAAATCTCAAGTAGACTGGACTGCTTTCACAGTCATACTTGTCAGTTTGAAAGCACTTCAATGGCATACCATAGCACTGTCACTTCAGAATAATGATAATGGAAAAAGCAAGAGGTGTGAAGTTTTTATTTTAGTTATTTTACATTTTTCTATCTAGAAACTTTTTGTTTCTGTTTTATGTGGATTTGCTGTGAAAAGGTAATGCTTTGAATTTACTTGAATCAAATCAAACATATTACATCAATACAATTTTTGCGAAACGTAAGTGAACTGAAACACAGCATTGTGTTCATATAGTTTATTAGTGTGGAAAGAATGTACAATTGAATCAGGTAAATTTAATGCGTTTTTCTGCATAGAAGCGGTTGTTCTTAGGACTGTTTTGTGTTCCTTTTTCTGTGTATACAGCAGGGCGATGATGATGCAGAGATTCCGATGGACAGTGTAGAGCTGCCACATTTCCGGCAGCGTTCCTTCCTGCAGACTCAACCTGTAAGACGTACCCCCATACTGCACAACTTCCTTCATATCCTCTCATCACGGAACCAGTCCCCTCAGACAACAGACCTTCCCTCTGCAGTCCCTTCTGACAGCATCGATTCACCTTCTGGTCATTATACAGCTGTGAGAGAACGCACTAGGGCACCATACCATGGTTGTGTCCAGCACCTGGGCATGGCCTGCTACTGCAGCCGCTGTTCAGCTGCAAGGTTGTCCTCACCACCAGATGAAGATCCTCTAGACTCTGACTCTCTGGACGGCCAGTCGCACGCCTCCACCTTTTCCTCCGCACGCACTGAGCCACGACCAACACGGTTACTGAATGAGCCCCGCTCAGGTAATAGGCCCTCAGTGTTAAGCAGCGTGTATGCGCGAGGAGGCTCTATGCGAACGCTGTCCTCTGCTTCTGGGAGGAGGACTGCAACCGCAACCAGAGTCGGTGAAACAGATTGGATGGGCAGCATGATGAGTGGGTATGGTGTGCTGCCCCCCAGGACTAGCGCCTCCTCCATCAGTCTGTTATCTGTTCTCCGCCAGCAAGAGAGTGCCAGCCAATCAAGTGTTTACACTTCTGCCTCTGAGAACAGGGGCTTCCCTGCATCAGAGAGCTGGGCTCATAGTAGCAGTAGTGCATCTGGAACTAGGCCAAGGTCTAGCATGTATCACCCTCTAGGGGAGAGTGGTCGCACAAGCCCTAGATCTATTCGAAACGCACTTCAGTGTAACTTGAGCCGCTACTTTCTGGAGTATGAGCACATGCAAGACTTGGTGCAGCCACTAAGTAGGGATGGCGGTAGTCAGGAGGAGCAGACACAAGAACTTCTGAATAACAACATGGACCATGAACATCCAGGGTCATCTCAGTATGACCCTCTTCAACCAAGAGAAAACACTCTTGAGCAACCTGGCCCATCTCAATATCAGTCCCCTCATGGTGGGGAGGGTCCTTCTCATGGCCACCTTAATCGATGCAGGGTCTGCTACAACCTCTTCACCTACAACC
This sequence comes from Piaractus mesopotamicus, assembly GCA_023558415.1. Lineage (NCBI taxonomy): Eukaryota > Metazoa > Chordata > Actinopteri > Characiformes > Serrasalmidae > Piaractus > Piaractus mesopotamicus. The sequence continues at coordinate 3,273 of JAILXH010017431.1, read as the reverse complement.
AGGGCACGCAGCGCTGGGAGCGCACTCGGCAAGCACACCCTAGCCAAGAGGAGAGTCTGTCTTGGCGATCCCCAAGCCCTACCTTCCACAGTGTGACCCCACCAGCTCAACCTGAACCCCATTCCACCATAGTGATGGAGCCTAACATCAATGTCCCAGGACCTGACTCAGCCTTTGCACACATTACAAGACCTGGATCGGCCTTTCCACGTGGCGCGGCCTCTGGCCAGCACAGTGAGCAGACAGTGGGGCTGGTCTATAACCAGGAAACTGGCCAATGGGAGCGTGTTTACAGGCAGTCTGCCACCTCTCGCTCTGAGAGTGTATCACAAGATGCCTTAAACCAAGACATGCCTGAAGACACACCTGATGATGACTACCTACGCAGGTGAGGGAGCATGCATTTGATAGTGCAACATACCACCAACATAGTATATATTTAGAATCACATTGTGGTATCAGCTTACTTTATTATTGTAATGTTTCCATTTGCAGTTATTAGAGCATTCAGCATTATAAAAGTACAGTATTTGAAGCAAAAACTTTGCTTTAGTGTCCTGATCTAATGCTCTAGCCACAGACTAATATCTTAGCCCTAAGTTAACATGCTAATCATGATACAGTGCAATACACTGTGATGCACTGTGATACAATTCAATAGAGTACAACATAATGTATTCTTACAATCCTAATATTATGCTATTTACTGATTTTTGAATTAAGTCAATGAAACACTGATTGAGCTTAACTGTCAGGTGCCAAATGCCATAACAAGTGCATGAAATGGAGTTTAAAAACAAAAAAAATGAGTTAGTTTACAATAAGGATGCAGAAGTTGTATGGAATTGAATATTTTCACGGATGTGATGCTTGTTATGTATCAGTACCGCTAAAAGAATGGCATCAGTACCAATGTACTGTTATTGATGATGTATCAGTACAATCAGTCTGGTACTTTGATGTGTTTAATAAACTGCATTTTTGCAATATACCTCTGTACTAGTTTTTGGTTTGATATGTCTTTCTTCTTTACATATTTGGAAATGGTCAAGCAGTTCCCCTTCCTATTTTCTTGGTTAATGGTTGTAATAGTTTTTCATTTTTGTGCTTGTTTAGTTCTAGAAGAAAGTGATGCAACTTATATGCGGCATGTGTTACTCTTAGCATAAAATTAGAGACGTGATTTGTTGATAGATACATACGCCTTCCTTTGGATATGAAGACATTAAGTCATTATTAGACTATTATTTATCACATTTGCTTGTAAATTTTCCTACAATGCCCACTACCTTCCACAAGGAGGAGTGTTGTACCATGTTATGTGTCTAGTCTCACTGCTTACCAAAAATCAGCGTCCATGACAATCTCGAGAGCTTTTTTCATTGGTTTCTGCTCCATCTGTCTATCATTACCAATAGAGCACTGCACTGAACTTACACATTTACTAGGTATGAATACTAAACGTGTTAAAAGGTTCATTATTGTTTTTAAACCCTTAGCACAAAATTGTCAAGTCTATTTTTGGCTGTGTTGATGTGTAATGTTGAAAGGGACTATGTAAATGGCTGTAATTCTTGCCGCATAAATCTATCATAAATTAAGTCACTGATTTCCTTCTGTTTAGCTTGATTGTCATTTACCAGCTGCTCTACTGAATGAATTATGCATGTGCGTGTTAATATGTTTAATGTGCTGTTTCATTTACATAAGCTTTTTTAAAAAATTAGTTAATATATTTTTTAAGAAAACTCTTTGCTTTAAGAAAGATCACACCCATATCCTGAGAGCATTCTGTTTTGTTTGGATATCTGTATAGCAGTAGGGCTGCATGACGTGCAAAAATAACGTACAACAGTTTATACTCCTATTGCTATATTGAGAAAAGTTAAGTAAGGTTAACATTGACGTGATTTAATTTGATTTGAATTTATTACGTTGCTCATTTCCATGTTTCAGCCTTTTGTAATATCAAGCCAATATTGCAATAACAAATAACTAATGATATAATTGTGTAGCTCTAGATGGCAGTCCTATTTCCTTGGTCCACTCAGCCTGTCTGTGCTGCTGTATTGTGGTGTATAATGACAGTGCTTCTCAGTCGACTCCTGGGGCACCCAACTAATTTGCATTTTTGCTTTGTTCCAGGTCAGAATGACACCTAGAATAGAACAATGCTCTGCTGTGCTTTTCTAAAGGTTCACAGACAGCATGTGTGTCAGAGTCCTATTCGTTTCTTTATTCTTCTCTTCGTGCAGTTTATTGGTACATCTGATGAAGATGCCCGTCATGCTCTATAAAAATGAAAGAACAAAAACTGGATAAATTTGAGTCAGAATCAATATGTCATGTTTTGTTGGGAGTGAAAGGGCAGAGAGTTGCATTTTAATGAAGAGCTCTGCACACCCCCACACTGCTCTGCAACACGCACAGTACAGTATCCTAAAGCACCCATGTACACACACAGTTGCTCTCATATCAGTGCTTAAAGCACTTTGAATGCAGTGTGTAAAGGCGAAGTCAGCTGTTTCTAAACTTGTTCTACAAACACACCGCTAAATTTACAGAATACGCCTAAACTACTTTCACTGCTTGCTTATCTTTTTTTTCAGCCCGTTCTGGCAAAATGTGAACAAGACATTGCTGCTTGAGCTGCAGCAGACGATAATGGCCATACTAATCTTCCTGTGGAGATTAATGAGTCTTTTAATAATAGCTCAGATAGATAGTTCCCTGTCAGTGAACACAGAACTGTCTCTGTGGCTGTGATTGTTCTATAAAAATCCTTTTTTGTTTGAAACTCCAAACATTCATGTCTGTTAGCCTGTAAATATATAATATTTTTTATGTGTTTGTTTGCTTTTGCTTTATAGGAGACTGCTGGAGTCTTCTATCATGTCCCTGTCTCGAAATGACCTTGTTGGATCTCGAGACCACCCCATCTACCCTGACCCTGCAAGGTTGGTCTTAAAAACACTATATAGAACCTCTTATATGTAACATACCGTTATCATCATTGAAAATTACACCACTGTATTTGATTCATTTGTAGTTCTTGCTTACTATTACAGTGTGAACATAATGGTCTTCAATAATGAAAAGTGGAAGCATAGCCTGTGTTTCATTTTAGGTGGAGCTTGGTTACAGGTTTGAGGGGCCAGCTAAGAAGGATTATGTATGAGAGAAATAGCTGTAGTGAGGATGACAATCACCAGCCACCAGCTATATATGTATGTGTGTGTGTGTGTGTGTGTGTGTATATATTTATATTTATAT
>JAILXH010017415.1:21633-35757 GCA_023558415.1 Piaractus mesopotamicus | reverse complement strand
TTAAAAAAAAAAAAAAAAAAAAAAAAAAAAGCCTGAGTGACATGAGCAGTGATGGGGATGAAATTGCTTCTTTGATTGGCTCCTACAGGTAGACTCTTTTGTGTAGGTAGTACCTCTTTTTTTGAAAAAGATGAGAAAGAATAACTGCTGCTCAGTGGCCCTAATAGTATTCCTCCAGAAAAAGTAGGTAATTGGGTAATGGATACCAACTGTAAGAACTAACATGCAGTTAGCAGATGATTTAATACTTTTAAGGGTAAGAAGCTAGGAAAGAAGCGGAAGCTATCATTTTGTAATAGCAGTGACACTAGTGAAGTGCAGCATTCTTGAGGCTGCACAACACCTACACAAGCCTTTGATGACATCTGACTTATATGAAGGATTAACAACTGCACTTTCATAGCACTTTCTGAGGTGAAGTCATCTGTCACATGTTGTAATAAGTCTGTATAAATATTGATGTATGTTTACTTCTCTTATGTGGAGGTGTTGTAGACTTACGAATTGAGCCCTTCACTAAAGTGAAGCCATGGTGGTCCCTTATGTGGCATGCTCACGCATAGCTCATAAACATTCCTTGGTTGCTAACTTGCTTGCATGTTCCTCATGTTTTGCAGGATGAAGTGGACAGCTTGAGTCCTGTTCTCAGGGACAACCCACAGCTTCATGAAGAAGTAAAAGGCTGGGTGAAAGATCAAAAGGTGCAGGAAATTTTTATGCAAGGTAAGGCTCCAACATAACAAGTAATCAAGTTGTGCTTTTATTGGATCCACTGATTATGGAATTCTTTCGAACAAAGAAGCCTTCCACATGTTTTCCCTTCTTCCCCTTTTGCGGTGTGGGTGGTAAGTATGTGTGCTGTTCTTGTGTTGGTTGTGTCCTGCCTGGCAAGGCTGCTTAGCTGTACCTGGCCTCTTTCTGTGTAGTGGGAGGCTGTTCTGGTGGCTCTTGGCAAAAGGTCTTGTTTACAAGGTCCACAACAGCATTCCAGGCCCACAATTAGAGATAATTGTTGAACTTGGCAGCTGGCAGGACATGGTAGAATGGAAAGAATCTCCAGGCCAAAGAATTTGGTGGAAGGGTGGATGGAAGAAGTAAATTGAGAGAACGAGAGAAGAGAATATGCAGAGAGTGGTTTTGTTCTGTGTTTGAGTTTGTGCATGTGGGGTGGGGTTGCACACATCCATGTGTGTGTGTGTGTTTACACGTGTTGTATGTATGTGCAGGGGAGCTGACAGGTTAGCTGGCTTGGCAGAGGGCAGTGTAGCAGTATTGAGCAGTAATGAAAGGGAATAGTCTGGCTTGCTCTAATGAGCTGCAGTGTTTGGGATAGAGTTGGCAGGACAGCGCACTCTGTGGCTTACGCACTTTCAGGATGTAGCCTGGCTCCCATGGCCGAGCATGGGCCATTACGCAGGCATTTATACGGCTGTGGTGGCAGTACACTCCCCTTTTGAAAATTTTAAGGAGGACTTGTGTGTTGCTGGTTTGAGCCTTAGGCAGAGCCCTCAAGGCCCTGGCTAGCCACCCCATGCTTTTGTTCTGTTCCAGCTTCCAGTTAAACTGAGCCAGTTTATAATGTTCCTGCAGCTTGCGTAACCAAGCTCAGGCCTACTGAGGAATAGAACAGAACAAAAATGTGGACTGACTGGGGATTTTTCGAAAAAGTGGGTTAAAGATCACATTGTATTACGTCTGATTCACAATATTAGTAAACAGTTTCTGTTAGAAAAGTTTGTTGCTGGTCAGTGTTTCTGGGAATTATTTAATTTGCTGGAGAAATGGGTAAAATTTCGGTCATAGGATGTAAAGAATGACAACATCAAGAAAAATTAATTATAAATATTTAATGAACGTTTTGCATACTGCTAATATAAATGTACCAGAATTTTCAAAATAATCAATAGGCCCTGTTATTCAAAATGCAAAATAAAAAAATGTGGTAGACTAGTGCAAACCTATGCATTGTCCATTGAAGATTCTCAGACAGCCTAAAATGAAAATACTCCTGTTCATTTTCCCAGACAGGAATTAAGCCTTGTCCTGGACTACACAGTGTTTTGAATAGAAATTATACTTAATCCCTGTCCAGGATACTGACCCTTCATATTCACTATGTTCTTCAAAATGTTCCTCACTGTCATTACAAGGCTGATGAGCTTATTTTTTGAAAATAGTCTGTTTCTGTTTAGTAGTGTACCAAATCAGAGCATGATTAATTGGTATAGAAATATTGTCTGTTGGCTACATTTCAATATCATTATTTTCTTGAGCATAGTCCTACATTTGTAAAAAATAAATAAATAAATAAATTAAATTTTTTTGATGGATGGAGTTATGGGAAAAGTATTTTATTTACTTAGAATTGTATGCGTACTTGGTGAGTAAATATTTTTATCGGTCATTGTGTCCAGCAATGTTCACAGAAATAACAACCCTGCTAGTAAACTCCCTTTTATTAGTATTTTTTGAGGAATCTTAGGTCACTTCAAATGTGTATGTGACTGATTATGCTTAGTTATGAAATATTGGTGCATTTTAGGAGGAGTGGAGTAATATAAAATTCACAGTGAAATATAGCTTTTCTGCTGTATGTCTCTTATCTGTTCTGTGACGTGAATACTTGCTGTTAATGCCAGCTCCTCCCTCCACATGCTTTTGTCCCCTTCCTCTCTCCCTAGGTCCCTATTCATTAAATGGATACCGTGTACGAGTTTACAGGCAAGACTCAGCCACCCAGTGGTTCACGGGCATTATCACTCACCACGACCTCTTCAGCCGCACTATGGTCGTGATGAATGATCAGGTACAGAGTCACTTAGAACCTCTACTGCTACACCTATTCTTATCCTACCTTTAGTGTTTTGTCATTCATAGCTGTTTTATTAGTTTGTTAGTCAAGATTCTATGATGTTTTATTTTCGTGCTAAAGATTAGGTTTAGATACATTTTACATGTGTTTGTTATTTTGACAGTTTGTTTTTTATGTTCAGCACTGGTATAAGAACCAGTAAAATGATAGTAAGTAAGGGATTCCCTTTATACAGGGTGATAGAAAAAGATTTACCCGATTTCAAAGTGCCATATCTTTATACCGTAAGGCGCCTAGGAACCATTCGCGTACGAATTGAAAGAGGGGTCATAAAGTTTCTGACTGTCAGTATGGCAGTGAACCTCCAACAGCTTAGAGCATTCGTTGTTGGTACCAGCAGTTCCAAGAAAAAGCTCACCAGCATCACCAGATCTCATGCTGGATGACTTTTTTTTGTGGGGGTATGTTAAGGATTCTGTTTATGTGCCACCACTCCCAACAACACTGGATGATCTTCAAAATCGCATTGAAAGAGCTGTGAGTACAGTGACACCTGACATGCTCAATCGAGTATGGGATGAATTTGACTGTGGTGTAGATGTTGTCCCTACAGCTGGAGGAGGTTCATATTGAGCACTTGTAGAATTACATAATAAACTTTATGCTCACTTAAACCATTTACAGTTTACTGCATTGTTCTGTAATGATTAACAAGTGAAATAAATCGTTTTGAAATTGGATGAATCTTTTTGAATCACCCTGTATTAGAGGTATATGTTCATTGTAATTTAAAACCTTTACGTTGGCCTTACAGTACAGACTACTACTGCACATTCTAATGCACTACTGCACATTCTAATGCACAATTCTTGCTTATTTGCTGAAGTTAACATATTGGGGGGAAAAAATGAAGCCCAAATTGCAGGCTTATACGAAAGTTATGGCACATTTTGTATATGGCCACTAAAATTTGCAAAAAAAAAAAAAAAAATGTCATATTTAAATATGTTCCCTGTAGAGCATGTGTTAATTTATTTTCACTTAGAAAATCAGTAAAACATGCAATTTGACCTGTATACTTATACTGACACAATAACCAGGCAAATAGTATACGGCTCTTTGACTGTCTGTCTGTCTCCTGTATGCAGGTACTAGAGCCTCAGAACGTTGACCCCTCTATGGTACAGATGACCTTTCTGGATGATGTGGTCCATTCTTTGCTGAAAGGAGAGAATATCGGCATCACGTCCAGACGCAGGTCACGCTCTAGCCAGAACAGCAACACTGCCCATGTGAGTAGTGCAATATTTACTTTCTTACACGCACAAACTGCCTATCTGTGCTGCGCTTTTTGGTGGTAGTTACGCATCATATCTAGAGCATACATACTTTTCAACAGGTCTTTTGTGTCCTGTGTTGAAATAGAAAATTCTTGTTGTTATTATTGTTTCTGTTTGTATGCATTGCTGTGTGCATGTCTGTGTGTGCTGTGTGTCATTTGCTAGCTGTCTGCTGTCTATGTCTGTAGCTAGCTTTTAAAGTAAAGTTCCTATGTGCTTAGAAGTCTTGTTTTTTTTTTTTTTGTTATATTTCTTAAAAAAGATAAAGCCTAGAGCCTTGTAGAAAAAGCATATCATAACTGGTCCCTTATTATTAACAAGACTTCTCTGTTCCACCTTGTTTTGTTTTTTTGTTTTGTTTTCTGTTTTGTTTTCTTCTCTTTTTTCCCTGTTAAAAACATTAATTGGGGGATATGCAAGCAGACCACAGGAGGGAGACCAAGCGGCAGCACAGGAAGCACTCAGGTACCGGGCCGTGCCCCCCTCTCAATAGCTCTAGAGCTGTTTATCTAGAAACCTGCATATCCCTGTGTAACTCTGTAGAGCTGATAGTACTGTCCTACAACTAGCACTGTTAGTTTTGGTAGTTGAAGAGTAACTGCGTGCCACCGCAGAAGAGCTTTCTAGCACAAATGAGATGGATTTGTGGCAACAGCTGTTCCACAAATTTGGCAGAAGGATAAAATTATGGAGCAGAGAAGAGCCATAGGAACTCTCCTTTTAAGGCTAGTGCTGTGACTCCCATTTTTTTGATTAGACTGTCTGTAGTCCAGCTGTTGACGGACAAGGAAGTGTTGAGATGGAGCTTTCTTTCATTTCCTTATATTTCTCGTGATGTATTGGTATTGGTATTAGTGGTGCTAGTGGTTGTGGTGGATTTTGAAACCAGTGCTGGAAAAAGAAACACATTGTCAGTCTCATGCCAAGTCCAGTCCAATTCCAGTAAATCCAGTCCTCATGGATGACCTCCTGCATCACTGCTGTTTTTGTTTGTGTGCGCATGCTACTTACAGGGTCATTACACACGCGCCCAGGCCAACAGTCCCAGACCAGTGATGAATTCGTCTGGATCCGCCCCTAAGCAGGGCTCCCAAGCCCAGCAGCAACAATCTCAGCATGCTCAGCAGCAGCTATCCCAGCAGCACCAGCAGCAGCAGCAGCAGTCATCGCCGGGCCAACAGCGCGGTTCCCGGTCATCGCGCAGGAAGGGCTCAGATAGCAGCGTCCCGGACGATGAAAAGATCAAAGAGGAGAAGATGGACACTGGAGGAGGAAGGGGAGGTAACTACTGCATAATAATCTGTATTCCAGTTGACCTATTCAAGCTCCACCCACTGCATTTTTTTATAGCGACTGTTGCGAGGCTGGGCAAGCTTTAAAGAATGTCATTCAAGAGCTATATATTTTGTACGACTGTTCAAAGTTATTAGCATTGATAAACATTATTAAAAATTTATATTTTGTTGTTCCCTTCAAGGGTTTAGTGGATTTTTACTTCATTGATCTTGTGCCTAGCTACAAGAGAATGCATTTGTAAGAGCATGAACAGGTCATTAATAGCCTAGATCTTGCAAACTAATTAACTGACATATTTGGAGAGACCATTCTGTCCCTTTTACAAGGAAAGGCTGGGCAGTTTGCCTGCTGATTCTTTGTTTTAGTGTTTAGAGTTTTTGTGCCATGCAAGATATGCTTACTTCAAGTATAACAGTGGTGCAACTATTTATTCCCTTTCCAGAAGCGACACATTATTCTTTATTTTATTACCTGTTTTCAGTTTAGTCCAAGTGTTAATGAGCAGGCAATCAGTAGTTGCATTCCACACTCCATGAAATTGGAATTTCTACCCGGATTGATTGTAAATTTAGATCGGAGACTGTGGAACCATACACTAAGTTTGGATTTACTCCTAGTAAAACAAAAGCTTGCAAAGACATCCGATAGTTGACCACAGCCAAGGCACATAATGTGTGTCCACACCATTAATCTGAGGGCTGGAGTGTGTACAGCCACTACAGTGAAACGATCCTTTTAAGTGTGCACAAATGTAACCAGGAGCTCATCCATCACTTGTCTAAAGCAGCATTTAAGATTCAATCAGCATCTAACCTAAGTAGAGAGTGACATCATCCCCAGTCAGAACCACTCAAGAGCATGCTTGAGCTCAGCACAGAGAGCCTTTTTTAAAAAAAGCTATTTGATCACAGCATCTCAGGCATGGGTGTTTCTGTGAGTTTATGCTTTCCTTCTTTGGGTGTTGATGTTTCTGGCCTTAGCAGACCCATCTTACAGATAACTCTCTTGCATTGCAGATTTTTCAAGAAATAAAGTGAAGCAGACCGTGAGCAAGCGGAGGAAAACCGAGGAAGAGGAGAAGAAGGGTGGCATGAAACGGTTGAAGACAGAGACATCAGACCAGTCAGAGAGCAGTGACTCAGAGAACTCAAACAAGCGGCTCCTGGACTCTTCGTCGGAGCCTAGCTCGGAGAGCGAGCTGAAAGGAAAGGGTGCTTTGAAGGCTGGTGAGGAAGATGAAGAGAAGCCCCAGAGCTGCAAGGCTCTGGAGGAACCGGTCACCATCAGCAGGCTTTCTCCCTGGGAGGAAATGCCCACAGTAGATAAGAGTGGCAAACCAGTGGCTGTGGAAGGGTCCACTGAAAGTGAGCGCCCAACAGAGAAGAGGTCACCAGGTGAGAGGAGGTCCCCCCTGCCCCCTCCCAGCCATCTTCAGAGCTCAAGCCCCTCCGAGGTTCAAGGCTGCATCGTGGAAATGAAAAGCACTGTGAAAACCTTGCCCAAGGACCATTATGGCACAGGTGCACCTAGGACACATACCCCCAAGTGTGTGATTGATATCACTGAGGATGTTGCGACATCTCACCCAAGCTCCAGAGAAAGCTCAGAGGCTGTCTGCGCCCTACTGGCCTCTCAAAAGGGTGAGACCTATGGCCCAGAAGCTAGACATTTGGTGCTAAACCCTTCTGCCTCTGAGTGCAGGAAGCCAGAGGCTGAGCCACAGCAGCTAAGCCGAAGCTTGGGCGGCAAGATCGAGTTTGCCCATTCTGAGGTCATTCGGCCCGTGACCTCAATAAGTGAGTCAGCAGCTGTGGCTGAGAGGGAAAGAGAGAAAGCACAGGCACAGGAGCAGTATGCCTCCATTGTGCCATGCATCAAGAATGCCTCGCTTGCTGAGGAGATCCGCAAGCCTCACAAGCTCAGCCCTTCACCTGACGTGGCCAAATCCAAGTCTGACCCCTCCTCCGATGCACTCAAGCCTCTCAAGCGCAATCCTTCACCTGATGCCATGAAGTCTAAAACTCACAGCATCCTGGAGGCCTTGAAGCCCAAGCCAAACACATCACCTGAGGTGTCCAGGCACAAAGGAGGACGGCACCCCGACAACCCCCAACCCTCAGCAGGACGTCCTATTTCCAAACCGGAGTCTGACTCTGCTCCCCGCTCTGGCTTTAAGCCCGTGCCGTCCCGGGCAGTGGCCTCTGAATCCACCAAAAGCCCACTCATCATTGACAAAAATGAGCACTTCACCGTATACCGGGATCCGGCGTTGGTGCGGCCTGAAGCTGAAAGCAACCACGTAGCTTATCTTCCCCCACACCTACACCCTCTTCATGGTTCCTCCCATGCCACTTGTCTGACCCCTGGCTCACACCACCCCTCCCACCTTCTTTCCACTGCCTCCTCCCTCAGCCCTCACCCACACCCTTCAGTGCACCACCCATTACTTCCTGCCGTCTTGCCCACTATGCCCCCTGCCTCCCTGTTGGGGGGCCACCCCCGTCTGGACTCGGGTGGCCTCGGGCACCTTGCCCTGGCCACGCACCACCCGCACCCCCACCAGCAGCAGCAGCAGTTCCTGCAGCAGCAGCCACCGCCTCCTCCTCTGTTGCCCCAGACGCATGCTGGAGGCTCATACAACCACTTGGGCCTCTATCCCATTATCTGGCAGTACCCCAACGGCACACATTCCTACCCACCTGGGATTGGACTGCCCGGGTCAAAGTGGGTGCATCCGGAGAACTCAGTGAACTCAGATGTCAGCTTACGGAGGGTAAGTCTGTTCTCATCCTTAGATGCTCCTCCCACAGAGTGACGTAGACTGGCTGATGTATGTTGCATGCTTAAATGTCAACAGCTGTCAGAGTCTTGCAGGGGTTATCTGCACTGACATGCATCGTTTATCAGCAGTCTGATGGGAAACATACTTTTGTTTATCAAGCTAAATGCTAGATCAATGTGCTTGTCGTCAGTTAGTAGCTTTTAAACAACATATCCGCATGTGTTTACAGATGGGTTATGAGAAACAGTTTTTATTGCCAACCTTCTATGAGTGGCTACCAAACTACAAAGAGTTTCCAACACTTTTGTTGGTGTTATAGACATGACATTTCCCAGTGGCTGCTGAGTCATTGTATTCCTCTTTTCATGCAGGTGTCTTTTAGTTGTAGCAACATTTTGACATTTTGTAGCAACATTCTGTCATCGAAACAGTCTGTGAGTGGTCATTTTGCATGTCAGTCAAATGGCACCTTCCTGTCAATAGAGGTGGTTGATCAATGTTGAGTGACAAAACCTTTACAGACTCTTTAGCAGTAGCCAGGAATGGCTTGTGAGGCTAGTGTGCCACAGATCTGCCTTAATTAATAGATTAAGGTCAGTGTCTGCTCAATTAGCTTTACAAATGGGAGGAATCTTGTTTCCTCACAGCATGCTGTGTTGTTTAAAAGTAGATACGGTCACACTGGATGAGCCACTAAAGGCTTAGTGCACAGCATATCCTTTTTTGTTCACTAGAGCACTGTTTTAAGTACTCTGCTGTTAATCTAGCCATTCCTTACTGAGAAATATGTAGCGGTGCACAAGCTTTGCATTAGAGTACTGCAGGGCTTTGAGAGCATGCTTGTGGGCTGTGCTGCGCAGACGAGGCAGAAAGCATGACTGAGAGACAGCCACTGGTTGTTAGGACAGCTCGTTGTGGGACGAGTCTCTCTTCCTCTGGCTGTCCCATGGGGTCTGCACGTGTTGAATTTACCCTGACAAACAATCTATGCTTGACTCTACAGAACAAAAGTGTGTGTGTGCTTAATCATGGCCAGACAGTTTGAGCCTAAGTGACCAGACGCTACTTTAGGTCTGCTGTCGTTTTGTATAACCAGCTTGTGACTAAGGCAGTCAGAGAAAGGCAGGAATACATGAGGGAATGAGTAATAATGTTAGAGTCATTTGCGCTCACACTGTCATTCTCCAGGGCTGCTAAGATTGATGTGAAGAGTGTATAGCCTTTAGCACATCATGACCCTGTATGTGTCCCACAGAACACCTCCAGCCCCTGGCTTCATCAGCCCACCTCTGTGACCTCAGCAGACAGCCTGGGGATTCTGAGCCACGTACCAGGTCGACCAGCCAGCGCCGAGCCCCATCGGCCCATCAAAATCAGCTCACACTCCAGCCCTCCACTTTCCAAAAACTCCACAGAGCTCCACAAAGAGTGAGTACACACACAAGCACTTTTGAATCCCATATGAATTATATATATCTATGTACCTCATTGTAAGAAGAATTTTTAAACCCAACCCTTGCCTCAACCTCAGTAACCATGGTAGGACGATTTTGTAGGTTACTTCTGTTACCTCTGGTTTTAATTTTTGTTCTGAAAATGTATGAAAACAAACAAACTCACATACACACACAGAACCATGGCTGTTAAAATACCTTCTGACTCAAATGTGTGCTCATTCAGTGAGTGCTCAAAACTGAACTGTTTCGTTCTAGTTGAATATATGCGCTCAGTCTCCAGAAGCCAGACAACCCCTCCGCAGTACAGTGTACTGCAAAAGAACATCTCTTTCTCTCTTTTTTGCATTTTGTCCTCTTTTAATTAGGCTTCCAAAACATGGTCTGCATGTTCAAAAATATCAGCAATGCTCACATAATGATATGGTCTAGATTTAGAATGAGGGAAGCAAAGAATGCAACTGGCCATGTTATAATTTAGGGAAGTGAAAGGAATAGAGACCTGTATTATATCACATCTTATGGTTGCGAAATTGCTGAGCCTTTCTGTTATGAAATCAATATTTTTATAAACTGGGAAGTTTGTCTGGAATCAGTTTCTTTTGTGTAGTATGGTTAGACATTTATTATTTGTTTTTATCATGTTTCTTGCTTACAATTATTCAAAACAAAACCATGCTCTGAAACAGCTGTGATTCTAAAATTACTTTAATCAGATTAAATCATTTAGCTCATTTGGTAGTGGCATGTAAATGGTAATTTCTCACATTTCTTCATCAGGGAGCTGGACAGTAAGGTGTTTGTTGACCCTGTGCGTGGCCTGGTGACAGCCCACTTAAAGCAGGAGCCGGACCGCAGCCGGACGCCCACCAGCAAAGAACTGCCGCGCCTCTATATCGAGTCACCACTCAGCAAGCAGCAGCAACAGCAGCCTCCACGCCTGCCTCTGGACACACCCGACCGTGCCAGCAAGTACAAAGAAGAAAACAGGCGCATCCTGCAGGAGAGCATTGAGGTCGCCCCCTTCACAGCCAAGATTCGGCCAGGCGAGCCTGAACGCGAGCCTTACACTCGAATCCCCTCCCTCTCCAAAGGCCATTGCTTGCTGCCCGAGAAGGAGCCCGAGCACCCACCCTCCGAACTTTACAAGTATAAGCACTCCGGGGCACAGTCGCTGCCTCAGAGCAACTACTTCACCACTCTGTCCAATAGTGTGGTAAATGAGCCCCCACGCCTCTACCCCTCCAAAGAGCTCAACTCCCTGTTCGAAAAGGTGCCTGCTTCCTCAAGCCCTCCTGGCTCCTACAGCAGCACCAAGTCCCTGTCCAAGCCTCCTCCGCTCATCAAGCACCAGCCAGAGGGCGAGGGCCTGGTAGGGAAGATCAGTGAGCAGCTCAGTCAGCAGGTGGCCCTGCACTCACTCAGTACCTCAGTGGTGGCAGCAGCTGGTGACCGTCGCAGCCCTGCTGTCTCACCCTCGGGCCAACTCAGGAGCATGCCCGCCCTGTACCGTGCACCTGTTTTTCACCCTCCCACACAGCAGACGCTGGACCGCAAGGAGGCTGGCTACGGCCGCCTCTCACCCCCCACGCTCACGCCCATCCAGCCGGTTAACACAGCGGCAGGAAAGGCATCTGAGCAGCAGAAACCGCCCACCCTGCTGCCTGAGCTCAGGGAGGTGAAGAGCGGAGCAGAACAGGGCGAGTCTTGGAGGCCCGGCACTGAGCCACAGGCCCAGTGGCACCAGGACAAGGGTCGAGGGAAGCCGCAGGCAGCAGTGGCATCTGTCATCGTCCGCCCGTCCACATGCATCAAGTATGACACCTCACCAGGGTTCAAACCTGCCACCAAGGAAGCAACCAGCGGCAGGCCATCACCCACAGGAAAGAACCAGCTGGATGGCTCCAAACCATCTGAGGCCAAGGACACCGGCAGGGTCATCCAGTCCAACACAAATGTGGAGGACACATTCTTGCAGTACAAGAAGAATTTCATCCGAGCCTCACAGGGCAGCTTTCCTAGCTCTGTGGTGACTGTTGTTAATTCCGTGTGCAATAGCAGGACTGATGTAACCACTTCTGCCTCTGCTTTCAGTGTTCTGAGTCGAGGCACAGTTGAGCCACCGCATTCTGTCTTGACCACCACAAGTAGCAGCAGCACTAGCAAACTAGAGAGCTCTGTGTCCAAATGTAGGACGCCCACTGGTTCTGAGCTGCAAGAGGGTGGCTCCAGAACGGCCTCTCCCGGAACTCCGCAGGCTCAGGCTTCTCAGGCTTACTCGGGTAACTTCATCCACCCCAAGAAGCACAAAGCGGCCCTGGCCGCCGCCCAATCTCGTGGTTCCAGCAGCACCTCTGAGAGTGAGAGCAGTAGCCGATCCTCTCAGGACTCACCCACTATCACGGCCCAGGACAACTCAACCAGCAAGGCTAGCCCTCTTCCCAATGGTCAGCCTGCACCCATAAGCCAGACCAACTACCATAAACTGAAAAAAGCATGGCTCACTCGCCACTCAGAAGAGGACCGTAACACCAATAAGGCTGAGAAAACGAGCAGCGCTGTCTCAGAAATCATCAAGCCATGCACAGTCAACCTGATTGCATCCACTTCTGGTGAGACGGAGCTGAGCAAGGACAGCAAAGGTTCCGAGGACAGCAAGACATCCCAGGAAGACAGGAAGTTGCGGCGAGGCACTGCCAAACGGCCGTATGACTCGGGCTCGGACAGTGGTGACGACTCTGATGCCAGTGACAGCAAGCTGGAGCAGAGGGCCAAGCGGCAGCCCAAGCCCACCTACAAGAAAAAGCAGAATGACATGCAGAAAAGAAAAGGTGACAATGACAAGGAGGAGGACGACGTCAAGCCGAATGGCATTTTCAGGAGCGCCAAGGAGAAAACCAAACTGAAGCTGGCCATTAGCAGTAAGTGCTTCATGTTTCTTTTTTTCAATTTTTTTTGTCCTTTCCCTCGAGTGCGTTTTTTTTATTTATTTTTTTTTTTTTTCCGTGCATTTTTAGAATACGTCAAACCCTTCTTTCAGCTCACCGTAACTCTGCCCTGGCTGTACATTACAGAGGCCTCATTATAGCTTTTGGAATGTTTTCATGTCTTTGACACCCTGGATATTAGATACTTAATGTTGAGGTTATTGGTTCTTAAAGAGAAAGGTATTGCATACCAGAAAGAAAAGTGGGCTAAGATGGGTGGGGGCGTGGTGGTGTGTGTGCACATCTGGGCTGCATCTGTGCGAGTTTCAAAGCCGCTTTTGGAATGTTCAACTTTATTGTGAAATACATCTTGCCAGGACACGTTAAGTGCTCTTCTAACTGGAGAGCTTTTAGCAGGCCTCTCAGATTATTGTTACACTCTGAAAGGAGTCTGCTTGTAACTGAATATACATTCTAATGCACGAGATCACCCTGAATTGTCAAGTTTCATAGCTGTAGTCATAATATGGAGATGGTGTAGCACTTGGTTGTGACTGAATGGTGAAGACAGCTTTTTAGCCGTCACCCACAGACCCTAGCTGTCTCACAAGCTTTCCATCTGGTCATGTTTTCATAAGGTGTTCAATATCAAGTCATAACTACAGGTCTAACCCAGCAGCTGAAAAACATTCAGCACAAATGTTTGGAGTGTTATAGTGAGTACATTTAATAGGACCTTGTTCTAAAAGTGTTTGCTGTGTGGAATTCATTTTTAACTAATTCACTCTAAAATTCACCTAGTGGTTCCTAGTCTCATTTGTTTGTCTTCTTCATGGTGACTAAGGCTCAATTATTAGTTAAATTTGTGATTGTTGAGGATTGTACTTCAGTAGAAGATAATAGAAGAGTCAGACCTGATCAGTTGGCAAGTTGTGTTGAACAGTCCCTTGATGTGTATTTGTCTTGTGTTCAGATGGCATCCCTCGCTCTGTGCTGAAGGACTGGAGGAAGGTAAAGAAGTTGAAGCAGACGGGTGAGTCGTTCCTGCAGGATGATGCGTGCTCCGAGATTGGCCCCAACCTGCAGAAGTGCCGCGAATGCCGCTCCGTCCGCACCAAAAAAGGAGAAGAACCCGCTCATTCGCCAGTCTTCTGCCGCTTCTACCATTTTCGCCGGTGAGAGACACTGACCAAAGAAATGATAATGACATGCCACTGTTGCCATAAATACTAATACTAATAATGCTGGCTTGAGGCCTAACAACAGTAAAGTCTTAGATAGAGTCTCAGGGTCTTAAAACTCTAAAGTATGGAATAACTTGTGGCGTTTATGCAGGAGGTACTTGGATATAGATTGATATATGTTGAAGCTTCACCTCATCATTGCACTTAATGTTTGTGTAAAAATATCAGGTCTGTAGACCAATCTTACGTTTAGGGATGAGTGATATGAAAAAAATATAACATAATGATACTTCAAAATATTTTCTCAATAAAAGATAGGCATTATGATT
>JAILXH010017415.1:0-21248 GCA_023558415.1 Piaractus mesopotamicus | reverse complement strand
AAAAAAAAAAAAAAAACAAAGACTGGGAGTACAAAGTTTTATTTAACGTTTTGCATACCATTCTGCACTAAACCTCATTAACTGAGATACTCTTAAGGTACAGACACTAGTAATAATATATTCAGAAAAGTACATTGTGATGCAGTTTTATCACAAAAACTATAAGTAACATCCCAGCACTGTTTAGAGGATATCTGAGAGTAGTCGAGTGACTAGTGAAAGCCAAAATCAAACGTTCTGTGAGCTCTTAACTGTCACTGAGATACTGTTACTTAGTGATGGGGAGTCGATTTCAAAAGAATCGTTTCTTCGATTCCAACATATCTGGAAGTCGGGGTCAACTCTTGGTCGTTGACTCCATTTACTGGGTTCCAGTAAACAATGGTTAGATGCAACACAAGGAACAAAAAATAAAAAACATGTTTTTTTTGTTTGTTTTTTTTACAGAACATTGAGGAAAAGTAGATGAAGCTGATGTTGGCTTCCTATTTGCTAGCTTTTTTTTCAGACCTTGCGTTCCATCCTAAATGGTGCTGCAATTACATTCTGGCGCCGACGCACCATTATTGTAAATGCTACATCATTTGAGGCGGAACGGCAAAGTTGAATAAGAAGCTGGCGAATATGAAGCCAACTTCACCCTTGTGAAAAGAAGAACATAAGAAGATAACATCCAACTGCTCCAGAATGAAAACTTAATCCCTTTTCAAGAAATTTGAAAAAGAATTTGAAAATGGTTTCTTTTCAAAGAATTGTGACTACAATAATGATTTTCTCAGTACATCATTCCAAGTTTCTCGTCCCCTCTTATGTGAAATATGCTGATAGTAAGATGTGCTGAAACATTAGTCAGCTGTAATCTTTTCAAGCTGCCAGATATTACCAGAATTATTATCATATCACTGTTATCTACAGCTACTAAAAAATTGGGTCAACTATGTTTAGGATAGTTTCATCTCTGCTGTATCCCTCTATCGCTGGCTCTGGCACTGTCTTGGTTAAAATTAAGTGGAGTCCAGCAGCAGGAGTCGGAAAAAACCCTGAGTCATGCATTACAACTGCTACTGTTATGCTTACTTTTTTGAGTTTTTTTTTTTTCTGGCTTTGCTTTTTCTCCTCTTTCTATCAGCGCCACCCATCAATGAGCTCCCATACCACAGTGAGCCCATCTGAAAGTGGATAGTGTTTGTTTGGCTCTTTAGACATGGAATTGAAATTTGGCATTGTTCTTTAAATAAAGTGGTATACCTTACTACCGTTATATCACCCAACCCTGCCTGCAGCCATCTTGATGCCTAAATTCTGTTTGTACTTTTGTGAGTTTTTGTGAGTTAATCAGGAATCCAGTTTGACATTGTCAGCTTAAGCTGTCTGTCTTTATTTAGAAAGACTTCCATCGCAGCACACACTCAAGACCAGCCACCAGTTACATCAGTCAGAGGTGTGCAGGTATCAGATTAGCCACCCTTAATTCCACCCCAGAGAGCAGGAGTCCAGTCCAGTCCACTACTATAGAGAAAGCCTGTTATAGCCACTGTCTTGCCTGCGCTGAGGGTTGGTTTAGCCTAGATCAGAAAGACTCGTCTTACATTTTCTAAACGTATTAATTTCGAATTTTCCCATTGGTGAAGCACTCGCTTGTTATCTTTAATCCTCTGACATCCTCTAGGGGAAATCTGCCAAAGAGGATTTTCTCCTTTACTTAATCGCTCTCAGTGGCAGCCCTGGCCGGCAGAGCTCGCCATGTCGGTGTACCACCATCACTCCAGATTAGGTGAATTTTGTCCAGTGTTGACCACTCGTTTGGTTTGGTAAACTGATTTGGCTGGACATTAAAGCCTGCATAGATGAGGCATGCTAAGGGATGAAGTGGTTTTAAGGTCTGTTTGAAAAAGCTGTCTCCCTCTCTCTTGTACGCATGGGCATTTTAGCCATTTTTGCTGTAAAAATGTCCACATTGTTAAAAGAATGGCATCTGGATACCCCTGGATCTGGATTTTTTTTTTGTTTTGTTTTTTTGGAGGGGTATTTTGCATTTTGTTAAACCTTACATAACCATGGGACATAGCCACATTTGTCATCCAGACGTAGAAAATCGTGTGCATTACAGCTGGAAATGCAGAAATGGTTAAAAATTACGGAATAAATATATTGATAGGCTTGAAATGTAATAAAAAATGTGAAAATAGCAGTGTCAACTTTGTTCAATGGCAGTTTATCCATTTACTTCCCCTGATTGCATCCCTGCAAACTGTTGCAAT
Source organism: Piaractus mesopotamicus (assembly GCA_023558415.1). Lineage (NCBI taxonomy): Eukaryota > Metazoa > Chordata > Actinopteri > Characiformes > Serrasalmidae > Piaractus > Piaractus mesopotamicus. The sequence goes on along the minus strand of JAILXH010017415.1, from coordinate 18,987 downwards.
ATGGCAACAGGTGTATCATTTTAAGATAAAACTTTATTTATAGAAATAAACTCTCCCTCAGATTGTATTTACTGTTATTGATTTATACATTTACTTTGAGAGGGCTTACAGAAAAGCATGAAAAATTAGCTGGTAATGCATGATTTATGTTTCAGACTACAATAGCCTAAACAAATACCTGATAAAAAAAAAAAAAAACAGCTGCTAAGTTCTGATATAAGTATATGCGAATATCCGCACTTGTCTCTAATTCAACATGTCCAGGCTCATGTCCAAACACACACACATACCCCTACTCATTTAAAGCCAGTAGTTTTCTCTAATTGTATTGTTAAAGCTCAGAGTTGCTCTGGGGAAGGATATGAACTCTGATTGCACTCTCTTTTTTTGCTTTTGTCTCTCTTTCACTCTCTCTCTCTCTCTCTCACTCTCTCTCTCCCCTCCCCTTTCTTCATTCTCTTCCTCTCCTCATCTCATTCACTCTCATTTTCCTTCTCTGCAGCCTTTCCTATAGCAAGAATGGAGTGATCCGGATCGATGGCTTCTCTTCCCCTGACCAGCATGATGAGGAGGCACTGAGTCTCTGGGCTCCGGATGTATATGAGGAAAACGACCTAGACCTTGAGACCTCCAACTATATCCTCAGCTACATTGGAGACAAGTTCTGCCAGCTGGTCATGAGTGAGAACACGGCAGCCACTTGGATAAAGAAAGATGGTAAAGGAGGCCTTGAGTTCAAAATCTGTACTGCTCTTTGGATTCTTTTTAACATATCAGCATTTTTCCTCTTCTCATTGTCGCTGTCTTACACTGTTAAATGACAGAATATGACCTTTCTTTTACTCCTTAATCTCTCAGACTCATATACGTCAGTTACTTGCTGTCATAACTACTAAACCTAGATTTTAAGCACTATGTGAGATGGATTTGTTTATCAAAGTGTTGTGAATTGTAGTTTGTAAGAGATCTGACTGGCTGATTGTTATGGGATAAGGTATGTGTGTATTCCCAATTTCCCAAGGATGTTGGGAATACTCTTAACAATAACAATACGGAGGGAGGTTGTGCTTACTACCGGGGTTTATTAATTTATTCGAACAGGATTACTCATACTGAGGGACCACCGGATTCACAGAATTACTGAAGGTCCGCTAAAGAAATATTGCAGCAATTTTTAAAACCCTCTTGAGTCAAGGAGGAGGAATAGTCCTGCCTGACTGCTCTTAACAGAGAGAAAGAGAGCTCTTGGAGTCTGCCATGTGAATGTCCGTTTTCATCCAAGTCCTGTTTGCTTTGCCTTGCAGCCAAGATAGCTTGGAAGCGGGCAGTGAGAGGGGTGAGGGAGAGTTGTGATGCATGTGAAGCCACACTGTTCAACATCCACTGGGTCTGCCAGAAATGCGGATTTGTGGTGTGCTTGGACTGCTACAAGGCGAAGGAGAGGAAGAGTTCCAAAGGTCAGTTGCCATTTTGATATTCATGTTTTTTGAGCCTGGGTACTGCCACAACACCCAGCCAGCCGTTCTGTATACTCTGTGCCCGCTGCAAACCAGCTGGGGCTGTACATAGTGGGCTGGTTGGCATGCTGCATGCTGCTTTGCCATGCTGCAGGTTGGGCAGTTCTGTAACCCATGGCTGCTTACAATGACAGGCTTGGAAGCCACAAACCCCTAGCAGTCTGCCACTGTTCCCAGAAGTGGTAGTCTGCATATATTATCTAGTCAAGTAATATCATATAAGTAGTGCTACTTATTTAAGTAAAATGTAGCTGATCAGCCAAGACATGTTTGCTTCTGTAGTTTTGCACTGGATTGTGTAATAAGCTTATGTAACTAAAAAGTAATTGAAGTTTATGTACACTAATTAGCATTGTGTGAGCTGCACACCTGGATCATCACTCACTTGCCTCAAACTGTGCAGATTTGTTAAGTAAACAAACAGACTTGCTAATGTGGTTTCTGACAGTGTATGACATTATATAAATGGATGTTGTATGGCTAAGAAACATAGCAGCAGCCATATTGATGTGAATTGTGTCTATGATGTCTATTTTTGTAGATAACAGTATAGGTGTAGAAATGCAGGCCATTGATTAGTTAAAAACAGATACAGGAACTAGAGTTAGTTCTGGGTTTGGATTAGTAACCGTCAGGACAATTAACAGAGAATGTGGGGGGCAGGGGTTCAAACTAAGCCATTATCTTTAATCCCAGGGTGGGACTGAGCTGAAACATGTCTGAATCTTTTGATCATTTAGCTGAAACTTATTATTTAATTTTAAACAGTCCATGTAAAAGACAGTAGTTATACATGGCGACCAAGAAGGCATTTGTGCAGTCTGAGGGCTGTGGCTCACGCCCCTCCTGGGGTCTGTGCACATGCCTGGTAATCATGCCCAGTGAAAAAATTCCTTGGGTCTGTATGTCACGTAGTTTGCACAATGCTTACAGCTTGTCCGTATGCTTCCATAATGTAGCTACAATAGCTACATTAATCTTGTAACTTTAATTAAAGCTAAGAGCAAATGTCAGACACAAAACGTCATGGCTGATCGACTGCTTTGGTTTAAGGGAAAATTACATGTTTGGCTTTTAAATAAACCTTCCTTTTAAAACACATCCACTCTTCTTTCGCACATACCTTGTTTCTTTCTCTCTGTTCTGCTCTCTTCCAACCTTCATTTTTAGTCCCATGAAACGTTCTCAACTCTCCTTGGACTCCTCCACCTCCGCGGTGTATGGAGTTGACTCCATCAGAAGCCCCCGCAGAGCTGTGTCATTAAACCCTGCCGTTCCTTCTGCTTAGTCATGCTCATGTTCTGCTCCTTCCACACTTGTATTTACGTTAAGCTGTAAACACTGAGGCTCCTCCACTCCACCGCAACCCAGGGAGAGCGTTTATGTCTGCATTGTTGCATTGCTCATGTTTTTTTGTTTTTTTTCCCCTCTTTTGAAGAAAGCTGTCACTGATTCTCCCTTGTGAGTAATGTTCCTTTCATTGTTCTACAGACAAAGAGCTGTATGCCTGGCTGAAATGCGTCAAGGGACAGCCACACGATCACAAGCACTTGATGCCAACACAGATTATTCCAGGAACGGGTATGAAATCATTTTCACACTGCGCCCCCCTTTTTACCTTGCTACTGGAACTTTCAGTTTTTTCTTTAGAAAGAGAAAACGAAGGAAAAAAGTTTGAAGGACCCACATTCTACTTTCTTTCTTGTTTTGGATTTTAATTTAATTTTAAAACAGGCTGCTTTTGGTACTCTGCTGTGCAAAAGTCTCGAGCACCTAGGCAAATGTTTTAAAATTGTCTTTTAAAAAAATTTACAACATTTGAAGAAATTCAGCCTAACATTAATGCAGTGAAAAGTTTACAAAAAATGTTTTCAAAAAGCTATGAGCTGGTTAGAAGAGCAAAGGTTTGATTTCAGATTTCTCCTTGTTGCTGTCAGCCATCTCGTTTTGTTTTTCACCACCAGCACACCTGATGTAACTTAAAGTTGCACGACATAAGATTTTTTTTTTTGTCAAAATTAAGAGTTAGGAAAAGAAAACAGGCTTAAGTATGGTGTACGTGCACTGCTGCAAGTCGCCCTGTACAGTCTGAAATAGTAATTTAAAAGTCAGAGGTGTTGGGTCAGATTTAGCAGGACCCAACAGTTTTTAGGACCACATCATACATTTTTACGTATTAACGTCACATGTGCAGGCTCAAAAAGAAGGTCCAGCTCAATGTTTAGGACTCAAATGCAAAATAAACATCATACTGATGAAGATGGATATTGGATGATAACCTCTGGCTACTGTATACATAAATCAGTGGGGACTAAACTGCTGCACACTGAATGGGCAGAAACATTGTCCAAAAAGAAAAACAATCCAAAGATGTCCAAAAATCTCAGTTTGTGGCAATTTTTAGTTTTCTTTATCATTTCGACATGGCAGCTGGCATTTACATTTACATTTAAAGGTAAGAATGTTTTTGACTTCTGTTAAGTTGCCATTTTGGGGTTTTTCTTTGGACAACAAGGATAAGTAATTCATACATGCATATTCATAGATATGGCAACACAAACATGATGGATTCAAAACAGTTCAGCTCAGTTTAAGGAGTGGAGGATGAATTATTCGTATTGAAATTTAAACAATGATTAGGTATTACTTCAAACTTTCACATTTTAAAAAATTATGTAGGCCCCTTAAAAGCAAAAAAATAAAGCATTGCTGTCTAGTGGGCTACCTTGAGATAAACATCCTCACACTGTGGGCCTACTACCAGCTAGCCTAACACACACAAACATGCCCAGGCTCCCACATGCACCCACGACCACACAATCCCACCCACTCTTCCCCCTCTTTCTGAAGTCAAACGCCATAGAAAAACAAGCTCTTGCCCAAAGTGGGCACCCTGAGAGTGTGGAACAAAGAACCACTTTGTGGGCCTTGAGGCGTGCTTGACGCAGAGCCAAAACTGCACCGTATTTAGTTCACTCTTGATGTGTAGGCACATGCTGAATTCAGCATTACAGAAACGCAGTCCCCTCGACCTTTTGTTTTGCGCACGCCCCCCCATTTTTTAGGGAATGTTTTTGTCATGAATTCATATGGTTGTGTTTAGCTGCTTGGACGATGAGGCACAACAAAAAGGAAGAGGCTTTTTGTATTAAGGCTTTTTTTTTTGTTTTTTGTGTTGCAGTATTGACAGACCTGGTCAACACCATGCACATGCTCAGGGAGAAGTATGGCATCAAAGCGCACTGCACATGTGTCAGTAACAAGAACGTCCTCCACAACAAGCTCCCATCCACCAACGGTGTCTCACAGGTCAGTATGCATGCATACATGCACCCTCTTACATCGCCTCATTGCAAAATGCACATTGTATCATAGGTGACATTTCAGTATCTGCACACATTCGTTAAAAAAAGGAATTAGCATCAGACAGATTTGACTGTCATTTCAAACTGGTATTTATTGTACTCCAGAAGAGTAGAAAGTTCAAACATCACTGGGCTATTGCTGAAAAAAAAAAATCTTAATTTGATTATTTTAAGCATTTGTAACCCTCTGCAATGTTATATTTACAAATCCAGCTAATGTGAAATATATTTCATCTTTAGTGGATTTGGTGGTTTGCAAAAAACAGGCTGTTTCTGTAACTGTGTCTTTTAGAGTCATATATGAAAATAACCTGCATTGTGCTTCATTCTAAAAGCAGTCCAGGCTGAAACACTAACTGTAACTTCAGCATAAATGGACAGGGCTTAACTGCTGTAGGCCAAATGGACAACTATATGTAAATGTACTGGTTTTCTTGACATCACAAAGAACAGTGCCGGTTTTTCAGCTTAGTTTGCATCCATGGACTGTGTGGACTAGAGAGTGAACTGTATGTTTAACTGCATGTATCAAGTCTTTATTTTAAAAAAGTGAGGTTTAAACTTGCAGTTAAACATGGGCCCCTTAAAAATGCTTTTTTCAGTGTCTTTATTGATAAGGAATTAATATCACTTAGTCAGAAGAAGGATCCATACCAGCACTTTCTCTTATAGAAAGCTCACATAAAACAAAATATTTTGTCTGTCCCCTAAGCACTCCTCTGGTGTCTCTGATTACCAGCTCTCACCCTTCCTATTTTGTCTTCCTGCAGGTGCTACAAAACGTTCTGAACCACAGCAACAAGCTGTCCCTGTGCAAGCACGAGGGGGGGCAGCACAACCTGACTCAGAAGGTGGAGGCTAACGGAGGCAGCAGTCCCGCCAGCGACACGAGCACGGACAGCAAACTTACGCCACCCGAGTCTCAGTCTCCACTGCACTTCCTGGCCGACCTGGCCGAGCAGAAATCCCGCGAGGAGAAGAAAGGTAGGCTAAGAGAAGGCAAGAGAAATCGAGTGTTTGGGAGGTGACATTAAGTAGGAGAAAGCCACCAGGGGCAGTGCGTTACAGTGATTTTACAGTTCAGGTGTCAAAATGCTGACTAAACTTGAGGCGATTGATGATAGTATGGTCAGTTGCTGATAGGTTGGGCAATTTAAAAACATAGTGTCTGCAGCTTTAAGATGCACAAAAGTAATTCTATTTGCCATCTGTTTTCTATTAACAAGTTTTCTTTTAATGTGTAACGTTAGTCAATGTCTTAAAACAGCCCAGATATGTTGTCTGGCTTTAGAACATTATCTAGCAGTGCAAGATACATCTGTTTAATTTGTGTGATGTGTGTGTATTGTTAAACTGATAAAGCTGTGCAGCACATATAAAATGGCTTTTCTCACCAAACATGAACGGGGACTTAAAAGATTTTTATGTTATGATTGCATCAGTTATTTAAAACAAAAGAGTGCATAGCTACAGTAACAGTAGCCTTTAGGCTACATCGCATGCTAAAGCTTTAGTTGTTTTATTATTTTAACAAGAAGGGATTTAATGGCTGTAAACATACAATTTATTAAACTTATAAAAAAAAATATCCAAACCATACAAAGAACACCCAAATCATACCAAAAACCACCAAACCATTTTTGCCTTGCCAGAAGCTACATGCCAATAGAAGCATGAACAAAATATTCGAAATACATTCCACTTTGCTAATTAGTTCTAGAAAAATGTACTGTCTCAGAATTGTTCACAGTAGTGGTGATAGGAAAGAGAAATCTTACTGCAAAGGCACAATTGTACCGAACAAAACTTTACCAACATATAAACTCAAAGAAGTCATGTGCAGGTTCACTGGTGGTTTATAGTACATAAAATGGCTTTGTGTTGTAGACACCTGCACGTGTGGATCCTGGCATGTAAAGTTTGTGTATGAAAGGATAGCATTGCAACCTTTACAGAGAGCTCAGTGAAGGTTCTTAGACTAATAATGCACTAAAACAACTGTGCAAACATTAAATAAAGCATGAGATCACAACAGCATATTGATAAGCTACTCTGCATATCTAAAATGTCTCTGCAGAAATTTTAAAGTGTCCAGGATAACAATATGATGTGTCTTGAAAATTGCAGTATACTTTATTATTACATTATTAGATGAACACATGTCTAGCAATACGTTATCCTTGGTGATCCCCAAATATCAGTCTGAAAGTGTGAGATGCCCACTGTTTTCATAAACTCTTTCAGAAGTTGTGGAGTGCATATGATACTTGAGTTTGAGTAATGGCAGCTGGGAATGGAAGGTTTGCCAACTGCTTCGGTTTGTTACCTCTCTGTATGTGTGAGTGTTTGAATATGTGTGTGCACACTTGACAGGCAGTCAGCATTCCACAAATCTTGCATTTAGTGGTATACATTACTACAGTTCTCAGCCTACTGACTGCCACAGTCCAGAGAGCTCACCTAACCGCATGTTTGTTCAGCCCTTCAGCTGCTTTTTACATTTTACATAGTGCGCTGATATAGTCCTTGCTTAAGTATGGCTCCAGTTCTACAGATTTCTTAGCATAATTCAGTTGTTGAGATGTTCCAAGTAGTTTGATGTAAAATGGTGCATTGTAGTGATTCCGATTTCTTTACAGTGGTGGTGTCAATCAGTGGCGTGGTGTCCACAACACAATTAAAGCTGCTTTATGTACTATACAAAACAACCAGTGAATGAGTTTTTATATTTATGTAATATTATTAATAGGAAAATATTAGTAAATCTTAAAACAGTGTTTTCTTTGGGGACTAGTTTGCCTTGCATGTACCTCTCCGCCGTGAATGGGTTAATTTTTTTTTTTTTTTTAAGGCTAAAACCTTATCCCAAAATTATCACAAAACCATTTCATCACTTTCCATGAGGTAGCTTTTAGAGGTGTTAAAGAAGAATTGCACCAAATATTCTGAATAATTAAATGGTTAAGATGTAACAAAGTCATTCAGCATGTGTACAATGTCCCATTGTAGAGAAACTTAGTGGATTATAATCGTTTAATGCAGTGGTGATAGGAACCAGCTGTCTGAGGAGTTTAATACCTCTTTAAGCTGCCTTACTGAAAGTTATTACATGAAATGATGTCATATAAAAACTCAGTTCACTTGTGTTGTACACATTATAACCACTGTAAACAAATCTGAGTTAATAGGTTTCTCTAGAATGGAGCATTTCACATGAAACCACTCTGAATCACTTGGTTTACATCTTAGCGACTCAGGAATTCCCCCTTCAACACCTTGGATGTCTGGTTTCTGTCACCACTGCAGTGAATGGTTCTAACTCTTTCTTTAGAATGGAACATTTTTCATCAAACCATTATACAAAAATGTAGAAAAATCAGTAGAATTCCACTTTAATGAGTTTGTATTTAAATTATTATTACATTGTTAAATTTGCCAGTACTGTACCACAAGTCCTCAATCACAAGCACATTCTTTTTTCTGCTTTCCCTGTTCTGACTCGCTTGATTCAAATCAGCTAATTAGCAACCCTTCATTAACTTAATCAAGTGTGCTAGTGCAGAAAAAAAAATAAGCTTTGCAGTGAGTGGGGTTTTAATCCTCCACCATTGTGAATCATCACTGTCCAAGAAAGATCATTTTTTGAATGGCCTATTGAATGCAGCTTGTTCATAGACGTGCTCTTAACAGCAACCTAGGGTTTAAAAAAAGGTTCTGTATAAATTAAACTCATTTTTTTTTTATTATTATTATTATTATTGTTATTATATAATAAAGTCTATAATAACGCTGTGTGTTATTCATGGTGAGCACAGGCAGTGTGAGTTGAATATGTTGTTTGTGTGTTTATTGCAGAGAATAAGGAATCATGTGTAGGCAAAGTGAAGGAGGAGAAGGATGCAGAGGCTCTGGAGGCACTGCACTGTAAAGCCTCCTCTCTAGTGGCCAACAGCACCGAGCAGGGCTCCACACTGAGAGACCTGCTCACCACCACGGCTGGAAAGCTGCGCCTGGGCTCCACCGATGCAGGCATCGCCTTTGCTCCAGTTTACTCCACCGCCTCACAGGTCACAAAGCACACAAACACACACACACAGACACACACACGCGCGCGCACATATAGTATACACAATACACTAGGGCTTACCAAGTGCATTGTGTAGGTTGTTTTTTATAATCATTTAATAAAGCTGTTATTCAGTTAATCAACTAATCTAACTATGCGGGAATCGTGGTCCGATGCTGATAATATTTTATGTAATATGTACATAGAGAACTGCATAAATGTGAGACTACACCCAGTTTTTTTATTTCAAGTCGATACAGTCAGTCAGTGTAAAGTTTTCTGCTTTTCATTGTCAGGGAAAAAAACAGAAAACAACCAAATATAATATCATTTATTTCAGGAATTAGTGTGTCCACCCTTCACCTTTATTACAGCCTCCTTTCTATTCAGGAGACTTGCTTTCAGTTTTTCAAAGAAATTTGCAGGGAAATTTTTTTTCTGAAAGTTCAGTCTTAGAAGTCGGTTGCATTTTCTGCTTCTAACAATGCAAATAATCCAAAACACATTTGATGATGTTGAGGTCTGGACTCTAAGGTGACCAGTCCATTGTTCTGAGGACACCAGCAGCTTTTTGTTTGATTAGCAAATGTTCTTGTCTGTTTCCTTTTCTTAGTAACTGCTTTTGGACACCTACACATCCTTTCAGACCTTTAGATTTGACTACTCATAGTGGAAGGATGTGGATTTTTTTTAGCTGTGATCTTTTAGAGTTCCTCAATTTTCTCCTCCCTCTTAAAGATGAAAGCTTTAAGTACTGTTTATCTGATGTAGGTTCCTGTTTTATCCAGTTATTCCCCTTCCTTATGCAGTGAAGGTGTAGATTCTTGTGTCTTATTTCCTCAGACAGACAACCTAAAATATGAATAACATTTGTATACTTTTGTTCTTAGATTGCTTTCATAATCGATGTTTACTAATCAGTTGTTGCAGGCCTACAAAGCACCACTGTCACGGGCCATGGGAATAACTTTCATGGCAACAGAATGCAAAAATCTAACTGTAGATATGTATTGTCAATCAGTTAAATATTCATTCCCTCAAAGAGGAATGTACGTGGCCATTGCTCGTACTATATGTTGTGCTTAGAAGGAACTGAACTCCTATTTCTGACACAGCTTTGACCTTTAGGAAGAAAACATCAGTTGTAAGCCTCACCTCAGCATCACCTAGCTGTGCAGTGTTAGATTTCTCATCCAAGCTCCCTGTTGTCCATGTGCAGACAGGGAAGAGTGGCCGCACCATGCCCAACATCCTGGATGACATCATTGCCTCAGTGGTGGAGAACAAGATCCCGGCGAGCCGTGGCTCCAAGCTGAGCCTGAAATCGGAGCCGGTGGAAGAGGCCAGGGCCGAGCGGAGGAAGCCAGCCGAGGAAACGCCCAAACACCCCGACATCCCCCACTGCTGGCTCTACGACCGCAGGCTACTCTGGCTCAAAGACCACCGCAACAGCAACAACTGGAAACTCTTCCGAGAGTGCTGGAGCAAGGGCCAGGTCAGTCACACTGCTGCCAGACGGACAGAACTTTATTGTAGCCTCTCGCTTCCATAACACTATGTTGTCTTGAGGGGAACTATAGCTTTTCACTTTGCTGTTGCTTTTCTTTGTTTACTGCTTGTTGATTTATCCATAGTTTCCTGCAACACTGTCGAATGTAGTCTGCTAAACGCATCCTTTATGCTAAGATTACTCGTGTTACTGATATCGCCGGCATGTTTGGCTTTAGACTTGACGTACTCTAGTAATAAATTCATTGCATTGCAGTAACTGGAAGTAAATTTTGTCAAGAGAATCTATCAGTAGAAATTGCCATATAAAAGTTGTATGTGAACAAGAGGCCTCCAATGGTGGAGTCACAGCAACAGTGCATGAGCATAGTTGGTTCGAGGGGTTAAGCTAGGAAAATTAGTGTTGTTAGTTATTTAAGCACACATTACTTCTTAGCTATGCTAGCCTTGTTTTGCCGACACAAAGTTAAAGAAGCAAATACGCATCAGGTATCAGACACTTCTTGGCCTATCATCTACATTTGGGATGAGAACAAAATTTTTGGCCACTTTAAAGCACATTGGGCCTCATTCAACAACCATTCTTAAGAATTTTTTTCTTAAAATTCACTTACGGTTTTTATGAAGATTCTGACGTTCACCAATGTTTAGTAATTTGGGATTTGTTCTTAGATAAGAATAAAATCTACACAAACTCAAGAGCACAAAGATGCAAACAATTATGCGGTTTAAGAACACACCATGAATCTGAGGTAGACTTTTCTAAGGAACTTTCTTAAGAACAAATTGAAGAAAGAACTTGCCCAATGTTCATGTGCTGTGTGTTGTAATTGTTTTGTTTGCTGTAAGTGCTTCAAAATATGCCTAATAAGAAGCAGGTCATTAGAAACAAACCATTGTTCTTGTTAATAATGTAGTATGCTTTTACATTTTGGCTATATACTTCATGAAGAACAGTGGACTTCAGAAAAGCTTAGTGCAGTGTAAAGGCTGTTGGTGTAGTGTATCGTTGCTGTCCAAAAACAAGGATCTTCAAACCGGTAACTTTACAGGAGAAGGCAAAAATGGTCTAGTAATGTAGTGATCCTTTTAGTGTAATATATAGTAAAGAAGTTTTACTCCAAGTGATTTTGGAGCATTTCTGTTGGTTCACTCATTATGAATTTTTTAGACAATGTAAAGGACTGTGGACTGTGTAGAAAACAAAACAAAAAAAAAATGGGGATACAAGCATTTTGTATTTTTGTACAGCAGTGATCTGCTTCTTTTTTCATTGCTCTTCTGATATATACTCTTTCTTTTTTCCTTTCTCATCTGTCTCTTGGATTTGTCTGCCCACCCCCACCCCATACTGAGTTGTGTGGTGCATCAGCATTCTTTCTCTTTGCTCTTGTCTTCCCCCAAGCTCCTCTTGCTACATGAGTCAAAATGACATTTATCGAGCTTCTTTCTCTGCACCATGACTTTATGGCTCCACAGAAAGTGTGCAGCCATAATAAAACAGGGTTGTCCTGATGGTGCGCCACACACTTTTGATGGACGGTCAGCTGCATGCGCTGTTGTTTTTAAGCAGAAACTGTGTTTATGTTGTTCAGGAAAGATATTTGTGTCAGCGCATGCCAGTCACTCTGAATGCAGTGTAAAATATAGGAGAGGTTTGACTGAGAGGCAGTATTATGTATAGGACTGCCACAGTTAGTCACTTAAAAGGAATTTCTGCATAATTTCACTCCACTACCTCTGCTGTTATGTGATTGACTAATTAAACCGTTATAGCAGAGTGCTGTCATCAGTTAAAGTTCCATCTGTGTGATAGGCACCTTCCTCTTTTATGGTATGAGAAAATAGAAGCCATATCGCCCTGTAGTGTATTGCAGTCTTTGCGAACATTATAGAGCACTTCTGCTTTTAGATATGGAGCTCATGCTTTGTAACTCACTCACTCAAATTTAGCAGACTTAAAGTTCTTTACAAGGGGGCACCATTAGCAGTCAAATATTTTTTGTTACTACGTAAACGCATCAACAAAGCAAGGCTTTTCCGATCTTAGATATTTACAAGGATTATTTTATTATCTATTTAAAAAAAAATCTATTCATAGAAATAGTAGTAAGCTAAATATATACAAAAATGTCATTTATAGGGTATTTTATATTGGGAGATGGCTGTCCCAAACCGTAACCACTAAATTTCAATTTGTGAAAATAATACTGAATGTTTCTGCACTTTTTTCAAATTATATTTTAATATCTTAGAATTATCTTGAGTTTAATTAAAGAAAAAATCTTTATTCAAAAAATGCTGTTCTATGTTTTCATGTCACAAAGAAATACAAGAAGTTCTAGTCCATAGACAAAACCTTATTTTAGCCACACCCCTGCATTTCATTTTAGAGCAGGAAGTATCCCTGTCCCTCTTGGCCACATGATGAGCAGTTAGGTCCTATTGTTGTGAACTAAATGTGTCCCAAAGTCTGAAAGTCAGTGTGTGACATTAAGAACTGTCATTACCAAAACACATATTTTCTGCAATTAAGTAAACATTTTTTGTGCTTTAATGAAAAATTTATTATTATGATTTTATGTGTGTACAACTGTTCAGAACTGTAACTCTTAGTCATGTACTGGCTGGTGTTTGAGTTCCTCACAAAATAAGCTAAAATTGTCACTACTGAAACACTTCTAAAGTTTCAGTAGTGGTATGATTGGTAGTGACAAAATGGCATGTTCATTTGTTTTAATAAAATACACATAATTAAGGCATGAGGTCACTCAAAGCAAAAATATTTTAGTCTAAGTCAGTTAGGGTTATATCCAAAGTATATTTTCAGCTGTGACGCTAACCCTTATATGTAATGTTGATTATGGTAAAGTAGTGGCAAGTTTGAAAAAGAAAAAAAAAAGGTTTCTTTGGGTACTATTTTGCCATACAGCACTCTGAACGTACCACTAAGCCAAGAGTGCATTAAAAATATATTTTCAAACTAAAACCTAATCTCAAAACTACTAACAAACAATGTATCAGGCATCATAGAGTGTATTTGTTACCATTTAAAGTAATGACTTTCTTTGAAGTTGCATTAAATGCTTCGGACATCCGCTTCCTATCACCACTAGTGCAGGCATTTCACATCAAACCACCCTGAATGGGTTTACATATTGAAGAAAAATCAGTGGAATTTGCCATCAAACTTCTTGGTAAATTGATAGTGATTAGCTGGCAAATTGCATTAAGGTAGTGCAACATTCTCTTACTTTGACCATGCTGTATTAGGTTTTTTTCCCTCCACACATGATATTTTCCATTGTGTGAAAAGGGAGCAGTCTGAGAGTTACTGTGATCCTGGCTGTCATTAAATGCTCATTTCCTCTGTGGTGTTTTTCCAGCCTGTGCTCGTCTCAGGGGTGCACAAGAAGCTCAACGCCAGCCTGTGGAAGGCTGAGTCTTTTAACCAGGAGTTTGCAGACCACCAGGGGGACCTAGTGAACTGTAAAGACAGTGTGGTGTCCAACTCAGGCATCAAAGAATTCTGGGACGGCTTTGAGGACCTGACAAGTGAGTTACCTGGAGATGCTTCAGCTGGAGGAAGTGTTTATTCACATTTATGTTCCTATAGTCTGTTTGTCTGTCCTCTCTTTCTTTATCAATTCAGTTCAGTTCAGCTCAATTCAAGGTGCTTAATTACAATGACAAATAATGGCACACTTACATACTTCCATAATTTAGATTATGTCTTTATCTCTCTCTACAGAACGACCAAAATCTAAAGACGGAGAGGCCATTGTGTACAGGCTAAAAGACTGGCCCTCAGGAGAGGAGTTCATGGCTCTAATGCCCTCTAGGTACTTTCATGCTGTTTATAATGTCACTGTAGTGAAAAGTGAGATATTTTGAGAAAAAGACAAGTGTTAGTGATGAACTCTGTGTGTTTAGGTACGATGATCTGATGAAGAATCTTCCTCTGCCTGAGTATTCAGACCCAGAGGGCAATCTGAACCTGGCTTCCCATCTCCCCCCCTTCTTTGTTCGGCCGGATTTAGGCCCTCGCCTCTGCTGCGCTTACGGTACCACAACTCTATCTGTTAATATGCTAGCCTGGTCTAGATTTTCCACTCTTAACCATGCATACTGCTTGTAGGCAGGCAACTTAATGTTATTTCTGTAATCACTTTCTCTAATATCAGTCAATTAATGGACTGATTCAACTATTATAGAACAGTGCTGTCATCATTAAAAGTTCCGTCTGTCCGACAGAAACCTTACAGTATTACAAACAATAGAAGCCACCCCTACGCTTCCAGGAGTGTATAGCAGTCTTTCAGAATGACAGCGTGTATAATGAACGACATCAACAAATTATCACTGCAGCCCTTACAGTCGCTCTGCTTTAATAACTAAAAATATTCTCAAATGTCTTTAAAGGTCTGAGGTCAAGCACATTAAAATTGCTGTAATGATGCCCAGCATGACCTTTCTATATCATGTATTAAAAGCAGGGGTGTAAAATGTACGGAAAATCCCTGCTTAAGTACAAGTACTGTTACCGTAGTGATAATTTACTCAAGTACAAGTGAAAGTATTAGTAAATAAAATTATTCAAGTAAGAGTAAATAAGTAGTTTATTGAAAAACTACTTATTTCCGCCGTCACAAACTGAAAATATTTCGGAGCTGAGTCGGCTTCATCACTGGAAATAATCTGTAGAGAAAAACACTGAAGAAAAACATGATATTATGTGGGGAAAAAAGTTCTGAGAGTCTGATCACAGTATGCTCTGCTAGTGTACATTTACACACCATTCTGTGAACTGTGTAAGGAACGAAATTCACATTAAACTGCATGCATTTCATGGTTGATTTCATAACACTTTCTAGTTTATCTGTTTCCAATAAAGCTTTTTAGAATCCCTGAAAGACCGTGCAGAGGTTGTTACTGTTTAATTACGTTTATTTAAGATAAAAAAAAAAATGAGTCAAAATTATGAGTAGATTGCTTAATTAATGATGTAATTTTAGTGAGAGTCCTGCTGCCCATCAGCTCCCTGGACTCTAGCTTAATATTAATAGGTGTGAACCTCCACAGACAGATTCACATTCACAGCCTTCAAACTGTATATTTTTACTGATATCTGTTCAGAACATTTCTACCAATAAAATGAGCAGCAACATCAGCAATTTACCCAGCTCTGAAGTTTTTACTGTGATAAAAAGCTAAACAGCCTCTCACAGTTAAAGACAAATGCCAAGACAGAGAGATTATTAATTATTATTATTATTAATTTAGTCACATAAATGTATTTGATAATTAACTTTTTTTTTCTCTTTCCTGTTGTAAACCGCATACACATATTCAATAAGTTTTGTTTTATTATTACATATACTTTTATTAATTGATAACTTTCTCTTCTTAATTACTGCATTATCATACATTAATCTTGGTTTGTATTTTGTTTTATTATTATTTTTATTTTTTTTATTAACTTTTGATATATCGATCATTTTTGTTGTGCTTTGACAATACAAATGTACGTTTGTCATGTCAATAGAGCAGACTTGAACAAGAACTAGACAGACAGAGAGAGAGGGAGACGGAGAGAGGGCAGGGGGGTTGGGAGGGAGGTGGAGAGAGAAAGAAAGAGAGAGAGGAGGAAGAGTTAGACAGAGTTCTGTGAAGAACTGACTGAACGAAATCTCTAATGATGCAGTATTATCTGTTAGGTGAGATCGAGGAGTATTATTGTGTAGCCTCTGCATTTTTAAGTCAGTGAAAGTCCAGATGCGATAACTGTATAGTTCTTTCTACAGTCAGACCTAACTATGATCTGCATATTATGGCTGAACACTGTTTAAACTCTGTTTGAGTGATGCCCTGATGTCTCCTAGGGCTCTTTATAAATGTGAGGTGAGTTTTGATTGGTCTGTGTACAGCATGCGCCCAAACTTCATACTTCACCCGCAGTCTGATCAGATCAGGCCAGTCAGCTTAAACACTGACAGCGTGACAGAATCACTGTCCAGAG
The DNA here is from genome assembly GCA_023558415.1 of Piaractus mesopotamicus. Lineage (NCBI taxonomy): Eukaryota > Metazoa > Chordata > Actinopteri > Characiformes > Serrasalmidae > Piaractus > Piaractus mesopotamicus. Next base: position 2,511 of record JAILXH010017415.1, on the reverse strand, counting down.
TTTATGAAGAACCTGTATTAGACTAGATTTCTTTATCACAGCCATACCCAACTGTTTATCTCCAAAACAGCAACTAAACTAGGCTGTATTTTAAACGGGTAAACTGTAGGCTATGTGTGACACCTGTTAACTAAAGTAGCTGACAGGCACTTATAATAAAATATACACAACAGATTTCAAGTTTAATAAACAGAAGCATTAAGAAAGAAAAAAGAAAACCGTAAACACAGTACCTGTTTAGCTCAGATCAGTTAGCTCGGCTAACGCTGCTTCAGGCTGGAGACGACTTGTGAAAGCAGAGGTCTCAGCAGGTTTCGTGTTTGACCACTGATAATAATGCAGTTTTCATTAGTTCATACGAAAATGAATACAGATGACTGTTTGGATGCAGTCTGTTCCGTGTGTGTGTGTGTTGGTTAGGTTTCCGTCTCCGCTAAACTGGGCAGTGTTTCTCCTGCCGGAGCTGCTGTTTTTTGATAAGTGAATATTTTGAATTTAACCACACTTCGTTCTTATTGGTTAATGAGCTGATACGCTCATATTTATTTTTACTCTGTAATGTTATCAAAAATTAAAGTAACAAAGTTAAAGTATTTCATTAAAAATTAACTTTTGTAAAAGTACTATGATTTAATGCTACTCCAAAAAGTATCGTTACAGGGAAAACTGTACTCAAATACAGTAACGAAAGTAAATGGAATTCGTTACTTACACCTCTGATTAAAAGTGATCTCTAAATGTTTGTGTGCTGTAGGTGTGGCAGCGTCTCAGGAGCAGGACTTTGGCACTGGTAACCTGCACATGGAGGTGTCCGACATTGTCAGCGTTCTGGTTTACGTCGGAGTGGCCAAAGGGAACGGCGTCCTCTCTAAAACAGGTAGGACTTTCTTACCATCCCACTCTGTCCTTTAGCTTCAGCATAGGCAGTGGCCTGATGGAGAACTAGGTCAGCGCTCATATTCATGAAGAGAGCCAGTTGGAGTGGGAGGGGGAAAAATCCCTCTACCGCCTTTTTTTCCCCTCTTTGGAGCCAAAAGGTCCACAGGCTTCAGTTTTGTTTTTCCCTTACTCTCATCTGTCCCAAAAGGCTCAGAAAAACACATTTTTTTTGTGCAGTGTCAGGATGTGGGGCATACATATGTGCTATATGTATAACATACATGGAACTACATACACATAACATGTCCCATGTACAGGGTGTCTCAAAAGTAAGGAAACACCCATATGAAGAGAAAACGGTTTGGCAGACGGTGATCCAATTTTAGACACAGTCTGTGGGGGAAGGGAGAAACCTGTTAGGCCATGTCACCAACATGGAACATTTTCTGATTTCCAAAATTGGATCACCGTCTGCCAGACCATTTAAATTTTTTATGGGCATTTTTAAAATAGAATTTACACAATTCACCATTCTGCATACATCTAAATTCTTTTTTTATGTTTAATTTTGTATTATATATTATACATGTGTATATGTGTGTGTGTGTGTGTAATATATATAATGTGGGTGTGGGGGTGTGTGTGTATGTGTGTGTCATTATCCTACAAGAAATGGCTTTGCCTTTTCATCTTTAAAAAAAAAATGAAACTTTTTTGTAAAAAATAAAACACTTCACAGAACCAGGAACTTTTTTTTGGCCTTGACATTGTAGGACACCCTTTTCTTCAGTGTTTTTCTACAAAGTCAGACATTTTTGTCCTGAAAATGTGTGAAAACAAGCATGTACCCACATGCGCACTTCAGACATTAAAGAATTCTGGAAACAATGGAGTGTGGTTGGGGAAAGGCTGAAGAGAAGCATCTGGAAGGAGTTGTCGGAGCCATTCCCAGCTCACGTGGCTAAGCCTGTCGCTGTTTTACAGAACAGACAGACTGAGAAACTCCCCCTCTATCAACACAGCACACGGTCGTCTCTCAACTGCGGACCAGTTCCACATTTCAGCCTCCACTGCAGAGGCTGAGCAGTAGACTGACCTTGAGCAGTGTTTGGGCTCCTTACGGGGAGGGAAGCAGCCTTAATGCCCGCAGCTGTCGCCTTCAGCATGAATGGTGCCGTAAGTTCCCTTCAGAAAACAGAAGGATTAGTCCACACTCGGCTCTATAGTGCCAAACACCCCCCTCTCCATGCTGGCAGAGCTGCAGCCTGGCACCAAGACTCACTGCCCTGACTGCTGTGGAGGAAACTTCACTTGGCTTTATCTCTGTCTCTCCTCCCCTTTCTCCTTCCATTTTTCTCTGTCTTTCTCTATCCTTCCCTCTATTTGCCTTCTGTCTCTCTTCATCCTCTCTCAAGTTCAGTTTCAGCAGTGGATTACCAGCATGAATGTTACCAGTTACTTTACTGCCAAAGCAATTAATAAACAGGGGAAAAGAGGCGGGGGGTGGAATAAATATAAAAATAAATGTACAACAAAAGAACACTCATTTACATTCAATTTCTGTTCAGTAAGGTTTTTTTTAAATGCCCGTAAAGTATTGCCAGGCATCACTGGAACAGACAGAAGCATATA
>JAILXH010017404.1:0-12624 GCA_023558415.1 Piaractus mesopotamicus | reverse complement strand
TAGATAGATAGATAGATAGATAGATAGATAGATAGATAGATAGATAGATACTTTATTGATCCCAAAGGAAATTTAGCAATTACAAAAAGAAGAGAAATTAGAAAAAGAAAAAAGAGGGTGAAGAGAAAGGGATCCAGAAGGGGGAGTTAAAAACAGACAAAGATAGAAAAAGAGAGAGAGGGAGAGAGAGAGAGAGGGAGAGTGGGCGAGAGAGAGAGACAAATAGACAGCTCCAGCAGAAGAGTTCTCAGAGAGCAGACAGTACTAATTCTCCAGTTGAGTCACTGTGGTGGGTAGAACAGGCACCGACACTGTCTATACACGGTAATAATAACAATGTCTTCAGAGTCAGACTCATTCACCATTAAACAGCCCGTTTATCTCTTCACTCGGCATCCGGCAGCTGATAGCTCTGAACAGATTCCACTGTTTAACCCTTACAAACTGCCTTATCACCACTAATAACAACAGTCATTCAATAGGAACTATTACTCACTAGCTCAGTGAAACAAGCAGAGCAATTGTGTGGAAGGTGCATCTTGTCGCTGTCCAAAGAAAAACAAGGTCCAATCTCATTTCACCCCTCGCCCCTACCACTTAGCCCTACCCCTCTGTTTAGTGCATTCATGCCTAGGGGTAGGGTGTCCTGATTTTGTTGAAATGAGGGGGTAGGGTGAAGTGTTAGGGCAAAATGGCCCTCCAAACGGAGGTGTTTCAGAGGCACACTAAGTTGTTAAGAGAAAAAAGCAAGACAGCAGCCGAGTGACCAAAGAAACCCACAAATGTGAGTATTTTATCTGTTAAAAAATTACAATAACCACTGTATTATCTTAGTTTAATGTAGTTTTGATGTATTATGGTTCTTTTCTTTATAACAAGCATAAAAATCGCTGATGTCTCTGTAGTTAGCTAGCTAAATTTCCCGTTCCACCTTAAATGGAGCAGCAGTTACATTCTGGTGTCTCAAGCGTCAGAACTGCTACATCATTTAAGGTGGAACGGGAAAATTCAAACAAGAAGCTGGTGAATAGCTGACTTCATCTTCATATGACCAGAGAATTAAGGGTGGGTGATAATAAATAATTGTCCCTCCACCCTTTGAAGGCATATGATGCCCTTAATGTAACTAAAGCCCAGCACGAGGTTGCTGAACTTTACCCTCCTCTGCTGTCACTGCAGGCTGGCAGGGTCATCTACAGAGCAGCGCTAGTAGCTGTTAATGAAGCGATGCTCTTTTTATTTGAGGGTCCAATTTTATAGGAGAAGATTTAAACCACTACCCTTTTTAACTCAGTTCCAAGCGGCAAGGTGACACTCAAAAACAAGGGTTAGGGGAAGAAATAAGAAACGGGATTAAGTACAAGTATCTCTAAAAAGGCAACTTTACAGGAAAAAAGTTTAGTAAATGTAAGTTCCCTTTTTGACAGCCAGTTGTGTGATACTTAAAAAGATTTGTCTGCCATTATAGGCAAACATTGACACTCTCAGCCAATCATACTGCAAAGTGTGGACTAACTGTGGTATAACCGCTAGTAGTAAGCACTGAAATACGCTGCTGTGTTTCATGCGTTCATTTACCCCAGTGTGAGCTTCAGGTTTAAATAAGACTAATAAAAATCAGCCAAAAGATCAGATTTTGGCGACTATTTACAAATACTTTCTTTTGAATATTTCTTGATAACGTCTGTGTATTTTGTTACATGTCATACATGTGCCCTCACCCAGGCAAATCTCTCACATGTATAACATACCAGGCAAAATGAAGTGGTTCTCATTGTGATGATCCAGGCAGTGTAGTGTAATGGAATTCATCATGAAAGCTAATCTGAAAAATGTGAGAGGAGAAGACACTGGGTCTGTACTGCAGCCTCACATAAGACCGGCCATTCCCCACTGCTTCCAGAGTGCTACACTTTCCTCACACAATGATACAAACACTTCCCACACTGCCGCCTACAAACCGCCCACCACTCTTTCCACTGTGAAACTACAATTCCCAAGATGCAAGGGCTGATAAAAATCCAAGCGCTTGTCGGACAGACAACACTTGAAGCGCTATCCAGACAACTGTTGGCTCCGTGAGAGGCTGCTATATTTGAAAGGGAGAGATTTTGAGCAGTATATTTTGTTCACAGTTGAATAAAGAGGGCTGCTTTTATAAAATGTCAATCAAATACAATATAATGTAATAAAATATCCCAACGTTCACATAGCAATTCCTATAAACAATTGCCTTGCCATGCAATGTAGTCAGCTAACAAGTTAAGTAGGCTATAGTTGCCAAGCAACATCATTTTTTGTTTGTCAGTAAGTTTAATACTAGGCATTAATACAGGATTCACTTGATGATGCTGAGCATTTTAAAATGACGCTGAATGAATGTGGCCAATCAGATTTCAGAACTTTTTTAGAATACAATATATGTCCAAAAGGATCCACACACCCTTTTTTAATGAGTGAATTTAGTTATTTTAAGGTGCACCCATTACTAAAACAGCATGTTTAATCTCCATAAAAAGCAATGGGATGCCCTGGAGCAGAGCCCAAGCTCACCATGCCCTGGCAAGATGGGTATAAAGCCCCCCAGCATTGGACTGTGGAGCAGTGGAACCATTAGTGATGGAGCTTCATCCAGTACCTTTGCGATTGTGGCTTTTGTGATCCAGACCTAGTCATCCAACATCAGTGCCTGTCCTAACTTAACGCTCTTGCACAATCAGATCCTCACAGCAAAGTTCCACCATCTATTGTAAAGCCTTTCCAGATGACTAGAGGCTGTTACTGCAGCAAAGGGGGCACAATTTCCCCCAACACCCTTGATTTCAGAAGAAATGTTGGATAACGTTTAATGTCTACAAACTTTTGGACATGTAGTGTATGCGCCACACAGTTTCCAATAGCAACACAACTGTTAGATTATTTTTGATGTTTATTTGCAGGATTTGCAGTCCTCATGGGAGACAGCGAGGCAAGGCAATTTGGTTCATTATCCAGTAAGCACAGGCTGCGGTGATGCCCACCTGTATGCGGACACTGGAGTCATTGAAGGCCCTCTGAAGCGCCAGAGTGAGGCCTTTTGATAAGCTCTGCCTCATCCCGCTTTCCAGACGATTCCTCTTCATCTGGATGGACAGGACTGGGGGAGGAGAAAGCACACACACACAAATGCACACAGTGAGATGAGATGCTGCTGTTTCATCAAGCGCCCCGAGCATCGCAGTGCTCACGGCAAAAATCCACATCTAAAATCCATCCAAGTATATATAAAATGTAATGTGTACATATGCTTTTTTGGCATGTAAAGAAAGAGAGCGTCTACAGAGGGTGCACAGTTCTATACCTTATTTCTTGAGAAGGTACATACTGGAGCTACACTCTCAGAAAAACTGTACAAACGTTGTCACTGTGGTAATTGTGGTAATACCCTCAAGGGTACGTCTACAGTGCCTGTAGTCAGGGAACAATAATTGTACTCAGTTGTCAAGTTCTAGAAAAAATTCAGGAGAATGGTGGGTTCAACCAATAACTCGCAAAACTGCTGGCATCAGTTTGTATCAGGGTCAATCATTTCCCCCTTTCAGAATCTGAGCTATGTTGTGGTACCAGGCAAATACATCAGCTATCTAACAGCCATCTTCTATCTTAAAGAGAGCTGCACTGTCAGAAATAAAGGTACTGAACTGTCCCTGGGGCAGGACCCCTCTTGTCACTGGGGTGGTCCCCTCAAGGGTACATCTCAGTGCCTTTAGGCAGGGAACATAATTGTACCACAATCCATTTAAATGATCTTTTCTAAGTTGTACTGACTCCACACCCCCCGTCTCGTCTCTAGGCTTTTTATTTTATTGTTCTGTTTTAAATCATTAGGTTTTGAAAATGTACAAATATGTACTTTTCACCTGGGAAAACTTATTTAAGGTACACAATTGGACCTTAAAACCACTGTCGTACCTTTGAGGGCACATTTACATCGTTTGTGCCTTGATAAACAAAAAATGTACCTGCACAGAACCTTTATTTAGTGTGTAAGACATGAGCTACTCAGTGTTGCTCACTATACGGAATGCTAGATCATTTACTGGTGCCTCTCGACATTCTTTAATTAGAATTTTATACCCTCTAACAAAATACTCAGACGCAGTTACCCACAACATTCAGAATATCATGCATGATAACACATCACAGTAATGCTAGCAACACTTCTGGCAGTGATATGCCACTATGTTATCTTAGCAATTCTCCTAATGGAGATGCAGTTGGCAGTGCCATTGTTATCTTTTATTTCATTAAGTATTAAGATGATCCCTGGAGATTATGAACTCTCATGCTTGTTATATCTGTTTTTGTTATTAAACATAATCCACAGATCTATTTTCAGTGTGCCCTACGACCCATGGCATTACCAGGTCCGAAAAAATCCTCTAAGTTTGCTCCAAAGCCGCCCACCTGAAGCTGAAACTTAATTTTCTTCTTCAGCTGCATTTTCAAACTAGCCCAATTTGGTGTGAAAACTGCAAACCTGGCAACCCTGATGGTGGGTGTGCATACTGTACCAAATAACTCAGCATAACTAATGAAAAGAGAAAGCGCCTGATTCTACACAACCACCTCTTCTGTAGGTGAGCGTGGGTCATTCTCCATTTGGAGGGGAAACCGTGTCAGAAAGGTTTCAGGGCTTAAAAAGATGCTTAAAATATTTGCCACAGCTCCAAAAGTCGATATGTACATTTGCACAGTCGACCTAAGATTAAATAATATTCTTCCCTTATGATTTCTCTGATTTTTCTTTTTATCCTGTTTCACAGTTGCTCTGCATTTGCGAAACAGCTCATCACCAAACCAATTTTCAACATTTCAGAAACCGTTTTTAATGTAAAACACTATTTTTAAGAGGTTTAACTTAGGAACTTGTATAAAACAGATTCATTCAAGCATTAACGTTAAACTACATTTTTAAAATATGTATTTTATTCAAAAATTCATTTGTCACAGAGACTTTGGTCACTAGTGTTATCAAGACTCTTATGTTACATTTTAACATAGTGTTTTCAGCTCTATTAAACTGCTTCTTTGGATCGAGGCTCACCAGAGAGGAAGCACCTCAAGGTATGAGAAGGCGAGTTAATGGCTGGGTAATTAAAATTGTGTCAAAATAATGCCAAATATCATTTTTATTTAAATAGTTGCACAAGAACCAACTTATTTACATATATACACCTACCCGGCCTACAGCAGTTAAGCCCCGCCCACTCACACTGAAGTTATAAGCAGTGTTTCAGCTCCGCTTTTTGAATGAGGCACAATACAGGGCAGCCAGTCAGAACAGAGTTCATTTACATATATCAGTCTTATAAGCACAGTAACAAAAATAGCCTGTTTAATTCTAAGGGATAAAGAGAGGTTGGAAAATGGTCATGCAATGATGAATTATGGCCATTTTTGGTACATCAAACCACACAAATGTTATAAGTGGACATCAAAGGAGATAGAATACAAGAAAAGGACCCTTTGAAGACATTTTTACAAAACACCACATGCATCTCAATATTTTGTTTTTCTGAGGTTTGAAAAGGCAGAAAAACAGAAGCAGTGCCACATTTAATAAATACTATCAAAAACTACAATCATTTTAGTTTGAAATTTTCAATACTGTGCTGCACTAAATCCATATAAACAGGACTAATTTGTGACAAAATGCACAGCTGGTCAGTGTTCTTTAAGTAATTATCCACAATCTGCTCGCCACAACTGTAGTGATATTTCCCAGCCCTACCAACCAAAGAAAGTCTAATGATAAAATTATTCCATTTATGTTCATTTTCATACACCCAGGCACTGAGCGAGTACACAGATTCTACATGAGAGTCCACCTCTGCCAGCAAGCAGTGACGACCAATAGTCCTCGATTAGCATGATGCAGACTGTGTGCTGACGCCGCACAGAACTATTTCAAGACATGTTGCTTGGTAAAGTAACACCATTCAGTAATGAATGCAGCAGAAGAATGACAGCCATTTGGCATGCCTGCAAAAGATTTCTCAAAAAGTAAGACCAGCGTAGACCTTGGCAAGATGGCTAGAGCTACACTTTTCTTCAGTTATGAAATAGCCTATGATGAAAAATTCATCAAGATAAGAGAAAGAGACTGTACTGCGCTCTTAGTAACCACATGGAAAATTCTGTATGAAATTACTGAACAGCTACGTTTGAGGCAGCTGTGTGCTGCTGTAAACTTGATGACTTGAATCATGCTAATTGGGCGCTATTGGCTTTTCGTCATATTATCAGAATTATTTTTTTCTAAATTCTGCCTGTAGAAAGTAACATATACATATTTTCTTTTGGTTTAACAATCCCGCTAAGGCTACTGGCATAAAAAAATCATCAATAAGGCCGTTTTTGTTCAAAGTTTGGCAGCTGTGTGTCCTTAATCTTCAGTCTGAGCTATTTCAGATGAGACCTGTCTGGTTCGCTCTTCCAATTTGCAAACTGTGCTACTGTAGATTATCCAGCTACCTTATGTGGCCTTGTCTGGGTTTATTATGTGACCAGCCCCTGAACTCAATACATCCAAGCCAAAATGTATTTGGAACACCCTCCACTTTCCCAACATATATGTGCAATATGGTTGCCTGGAAGTAAAGAGGAATGATTCAGGTAGATCAGACTCAGGATACCAGGTCCAATATCATAATTATTGGTTCTACTATAGTAGAACTGTAGTCTTACTGCATCCAGCATGTATCAGCATAAGAACTGAAGTTTGGCTACATTCTTCTCTTTTTGGTCCACAGCAAAATGCTTTAGCTCCTAAGTGAGAGGTGTGACCAACAGTGAAGCAGCACAGGACGTGACATGGTTAAAGATCATCCACTATTTTGCTGACCAATATAATTTACTTTGGATAGATTATATGAATACCTTTATTCAAAACACCCACACTTAGGCCTGTTACAATTATTACATAATCAAGTGTTCACAATTATATTAATTGCAATGCAGCTATCAACAGATAAGAAGCAAGATGGCTGATCAGCCACTTTAGGCGTGTACTTTAAAAGTTGCATACAGTAAAAAAAAAAAAGACAGTTAAATAGTCAGTTTCCATTACTTACATGGCAATTAATCAGCTAAAATGTTATGATCATGACGGGCCTACCCACACCCATTGGTCATATAATCATATGATTGTGGTTAGGCAATATTTCATCCCTCTGCGCTATCAGTATTGCTGTTTCCTCTACCATTAAAAACAATTCTGCTTGGCTTGGATTAGACACAGACACTGGGATGTAACCAGCAGGTTAATGCTTGCTTTCTAGCGTTGGGTTTTTATGTGGTATGTGTTCATTTTTTGGCCAAAATCAAATTATCAGAATTATTTTTTGTCCTGGTATGAACTATAAAGCTTTCGGTCACACATTTTTTTTTAATTTTTAAGATAAAATTAACTGACTAATCAATTACAAACACCCTTCTTGAAAATAAAGTGCAAAGAAAGTAAAATACATTGTATTCACATGTAAACATGACCACATATGCACAACAACAGAAATGTATCTAATAAATGGAGAATTTCATTACCTTTAAAGTGTTGCATTTCATAAGAAAGATCTATTTGCATATCACTGCTGTCCAAAAAAGAAAAAAAAAAAAAAAAAAAAGGTAACTTTATAGGGCACACAGATGGTAGGGTCAGAATTTGGCACCAACAGCAAGAATCCATGGACCCAACCTGCCTTGTGTCAACAGTCCAGGCTGGTGGAGGTGGCGTAGTGGTGTGGGGAATGTTTTCTTGGCACACTCTGGGCCCGTTAATATTAATCAACCATCAATTGAATGCCACAGCCTATTTGAGAATTGCTGCTGAACATATGCATCCCTTCATGGCCACAATTCACCATCTTCTAATAGCTGCTTTCAGCATGATGATGCACCACGTAACAAAGTCTCAAACTGGTTTCATGAACATGACAACGAGTTCAGTGTTCTTCAGTGGCTATCCTAGTCACTGGATCTGAGTCCAATAGAACACCTTTGGGATGTGGCAGAACATGAAGTTGCGCCTGAAAAATCTGCAGGAATTGCATGATGTAATCATGTCAACATGGACCAGAATCTAAAAATAATGTTTCCAACATCTTGTGGAATCCATGGCAAGTAGAACTGAGGCTGTTTTAAGAGAAAATGGAGGCTATATTCAGTGTTAGTACAGTGTTCCTAATAAAGGGCTCGGTGAGTGCATGTATTTTTTGACAGTGGCTATATGTATATATTATTTTTAAATAAATCATATAATATAATCAATGCTTTTTATTGTTTTTTTTAAATGCAAATTTACTATTTAGAAAAATGGACAGTAGAAAACAGGGAATTCATAAACATTTTCATTCTTCTCTACTAAATGGAGGCAAAAAGCGTTTTGTAATATAACATGTTTTGTCTTAAACGGTAGAAAGAACAAAATATGAATGTCCTCACTGCACATCAAATGTGCCCCTAATTGTAGAATGACCCTGTTATTGCAAAGGCTAATACAGCAGCAATGACTGACAAATAATAGACTGTCTTTTAAGAAACTAAATGTGAATGGAAATAAAATGGAACAGCAGAAGCAAATTCATTTCCACACATACAAGCCTGCATACAGGTAAAAGAACTACCATTTCAAAGCGCTAGTTAGAGGACAGATCGACTGGACTCACCAGTACGGACCCACAGCTTCTCAGTGATGTTGCAGGATGAAGATGAGCTCTCAGTGGGTGGGCTGTGCTCAGTGGTGGTGCTCCCAGTGGTAGCTACAGTAGAGCTTTGAGGAGTCACTTTGGTGGACGTAGTTGCTAATGTAGTTGTTGTTGTTGGTGCAGCTGTTGTCGTAGTCGTTGTGGTAGTAGTCGTGGTGGTGGTGGTGGTGGTGGTGGTTGTTGACGTAGTGGGCGGTTCTGTGGCGGGCGTTGTGATTTCAGTGGCCATGGTGGTGGGCGGTATTGTCGTAGCAGCAACCTCTGTGGTCACAGGACCAGTAGTGGGCGTAGTCACAGTCGTGGCAGTCATAGTTAAGGGCGTGACCGTGGTGGTGGTCACTGTGGTGAGCTGGAGGCTGTCGCTGGTCACAGTGTCAGGGTTGCTGCTTGCAGAAGGGATGGACGAGGCGTTCCCGGCCCTTTCCGCAGACGTGCCGTTGGATGCCAGAGTGGAGGCGGAGACCGGGCTGGTCACGTGATCAGTTCGTGCAGGTTCCATCTCCTCCGGTGCTGCGAGGGAGGAACCCGGAGCTGTGGGAAGGTCAGGGTTCATGAGGAGGTCACGAAGAACCTCTTCTGAAAAAGACAACATTTGCATGAATCAAAGCAGAAGATCAACCTGTTTACATGTACAGAAGAAAAGATATTTAAGCTGCAGTTTTCTTAATTCTTATAGTAGCATTTTTCCATCGTCATCCGGAAAAATCTGAAAATGGACCTGATGAGTCATTGCAAAAACAAGAAGTAGACATTTTTCATGTTTGTAATTATGTAGCAGAGCCAAACACTTTTTCTTCTCAACATACCAGTGACAGACAATGAAGACAAATGTGGAACATTACCAATACAATTTTGGGGAGAGATGCACATTATGGCCACAATCAGGGATTTCTAAACACCTGGCATCCAAAATGCACTGAGTGCATTCAGTCAGTTTACAGGCTCTGAATATAACAACCAACCAGAGGATTTTAAGGTTTTAAATGGTCTTTTTTGCCAAAAAATAACAGCCCTCTATTCAATAGGCCCTTGTTTTGCTTATAACGAGTCAAAGCCCTTGTTTTTACCTATAATGAGTAATAATTAGAGATGGCACTGATCTGATACTTGGAATCAAAATTGGACTGATATCAGCAGAAAATTCTGGATCACATATCAGAGTCACAAAAAGAATGAAAATGATTACATGACAAATCTTGCTAGAAAATAACACTGAATTGCTTGTGGCGCTGCAAAACATGAAGTGAAGTAAGTCACGTTATAAAATCATTAACCACATGATGTGATATAAGTAAGGGTAGGTTAGTGGTTGAGAAGTTGAGAAATATCCAAATATTTTAAATATTTCATTTGAAAGCTTAGTAGTTTTTATCCTTCTGGGGTTTAAGGTCATTTTCTCAATTTTTACACATCTTATTAAATTCGCCAGGCATTTGCATACAACTTGATACTGCTTCACATTAAAATACTCTTATATATTTACCACTACTTTCCAAAACCGCTGCAGCAACTTCAGCAGCTGTAAACTCTCTGCACGCCATTTCACATGTGTCTCCGATATCGACTGAATGAAGAATGGAGGGTTTCCTGTGTGATGGGTCAGTCCTTAGTGATCACCTGGATGCTGGTGAGGGCTTGTCGTCTTCTACATGAGGTATTTTCTCCTCAGTGGACGATAAGCAAACATAGTAGTTTGTCAGAGAAATATGTTTTCAGTTTATGGAACTAACTTCAAGACATTCAAGACATTTTCTTGATTTTCAAAAACACTCAAATATTCAAAAACTATGAATACAGTGATTTTTATTTAACCTTTCCCACACTTCACTGCATTAAATCCAGTGAAACAGGACTAATTATGTTCTTTTTTTAATGAATCATGCAGTTGATCTGTGTTCTCAAATTACTAATGATTTCCAGGATATGCTCAGAAAAGCATATTGTGACATAATGTGATCATGATAATGATAAATATTGTCATATTGCCCACCCTTAAGCTGAGATTAGCTCAAGTGGTTAGTCTAGTCAGCGATACAGCTGCACTACACCTGTCTTATTAGCCACGTCCTTAACACGTTCATGTTCAGGCTCATGTGCTTCCGAATAGCAAAACATACCATGATATACTTATACAAAATATGACCAACTCAATTTCCCTCAACTGCTGACCTTCTTATTTTCTTCCTGTGATGAAATGTAACAGATACCTAAATTCTGATTTCAGTGTTTGGATACTGGCATCTCAAATCGTTTACCGAGTACTCGGTAGCATGATGTAATAGGTGAGCCCTAGCTAGCGGGTGGGGATTAGTTACGACTAAACTGGAAGTGAAAATTGGGGAAAAATACCATAAGAAAGCCCTGATTGTGACTTTAAAGGCAAGAAATATATGAGCAGAGTGTAGGGGTTGCGCAGACTACTCGTCTAGCTGACTTTACTGCTCAGCGATGACACTTTAAGCTTGAAGTTGAATAGTTGCTATTACGTGATTATGACACTAACAAAATGGACACCTCAGAGATGTCCAGGTGAGGAGTCTGGTGATTTCAAGGTCCATATGTCTAGTTTCCTAAAGGCTAGCAATGCGATCTATGGCTCGTTGGAAAGGGCATGTCACACTCTACTGACACTGGTTTCGTTCTAGCTTTCCTCCATCAACCTACAGTGCTTCGAAGATCAGATACTGAATCATGTTATCTCTATAAAGATATCTGAACTTCTCTCACTCTCCAGGCCTCCACCGTGGGCAAGCAACTCGGAAAGGCCACCTAAGGTGCGCCTAAGTCGGATACAAATTGGCAAGGTTCCATATCTCAGGTTCCCTGAAGCCTTGCAATGCTTTTTAAAAGTCTGAATTTTTAAAATTGCTGTTTGTAAAGTATTCCCTTCTCCTGTGGTTTTATTCATGATGTCATCAGCGATTACTCGTCATTCAACACATAACTGTCAACTTTAAAAAATCTGAAGTCGTGCAACCCCTAGCAGAGTGTTATGAGCACACAAAAATTATGGAATGACAGAAAAAGGACACAAGACAACAAATCAAACAATCTTCACTAAAAAGACACAATGGGCTTGCAATGACGTATCAATGTAAAGATGATCATACATAACTGCAAAAATGATGAAGATGATGGCAAAGATGGTGATGAGAAGCATGAGGATGATGATGATGACAACAACAGCTACATCATGTCAGCAGAACGTCTGCAAAGAAACCGTTTTAAGCACAAAATCACAAAATATCCTCTCAGTCCCGACGGCAGTAAGTTTCTGGCTCGAGCGTCCTGAGCTGAGCGTACCTGAGCTGGTGCTTAATGCACTGTTGGTTTGGGCCACTCGGGTTGGAGCATGTGGCGCTCCAGCGGACGGCTCCTGCAGGGATTTGTGATTGGTGAGATTGTCACTGTTGCCGGGTGGGGAGGGCAGAGACTGCACCAGCGCCTCAGGCGGCGTGTCTGAATCGGCCTGCAGGGTCAGGACTGACGAATACACAGCCTGCTCTCTGCTGCTCACCGCTGCCCCTGCCGGTACGGAGGGGGACTGCGAGAGAGGCGTCCCCTCCTCATCCAGTAGTGAGGGAGAGGATGAAACGCTTGAAGCTTCCATAGCAGTCGGTACTGCAGCAGGACGGCCCGAAACCTCTGACTTCCCCTCATCTGGAGAGACAGAAACACAGTAACAGTCCTTAAACATATGAACGAGATTTGAGAGAAACGGGTAAATTTCAATAAAGGTTCGGTTTAAATGTCCATATCATGGAAAAATGAATTTTACGCAACGTTTTAAAAAAAAAGTTCGATTCAGTGGTTAAGCATTGTTAAAGTTTCAAAATATATCTTACACTTCCTAATCAATGTAGTCCATATATCCATATAT
>JAILXH010017380.1:0-10962 GCA_023558415.1 Piaractus mesopotamicus | reverse complement strand
ATATATATATATATATATATATATATATATATATATATATATACATATATATATATATATACATATATATATATAAGCATGTGTGCAATCAAAGGCACAAGCGCACTACAGTCCTGCAAAGTTTCATGGTTCTAGCTTGAACCCTGCAACCTGTACAATTACAACAGTAGAAGAACAGTAGGTCAGTTTTGTCAAGTCAACATAAACACAAGGTGAAAAGAACAGCAGGTGAATGATCAGGTGATACTGTTACTTAAAGCCTGTTTACTGTACGACACGAACTGCCATCCAATGTCAGACCTTTTAATCTGCCACATATGTCACTGTTAGGGCGGTTTGGGAGTAGCTCAGTGGAATGTTGTGGAAGAGCTGAGACTTTTACCTTACCTGAATGTTGTTTTGCCAGTGACACAGTTTGGAGGAATGTGAACACTGACTGTAGGTTTAAGGGCATCACTGACTCCATCAGAGCCATCGAGACTGATGCTTCTCAGGCCTGCAGTTCAGAGGATTAACTTGAAACCTGCTGGATAACTTCAACTTAACCACACCCAGCATTGGGCAAAATACTCTGAAAAAGTCCTGATGGCTGAAAACTGAATACACAGAACTAAATGTCTTCAGTGCTATATTCTATTACAATACACAAAAGAGTAACGTATACAGTTAGAATACATCTTCATGAGGCTCACGATGTTCCTCACTGTTACAGGTTGACTTCATGTAATCCTTTTGCTATTACATTTCATGAAAAATTGGCTCATTTATAAAATTCTCATTTTCACCCTCTCACAGCCAGCTTCAGTCCTCTGCTGCTCCCACAATCACCTGAGCAGCAACAGTGTGTGTGAGATTAATAACTGATCACATTGATTTATCAGTCTACTCAGGCTTTAGCAGAGCTCAGTAACACTGAGATTAACAACTGATCGCATTGATTTATCAGTCTACTCAGGCTTTAGCAGAAATGTCAGTGTTTGTAAAAACGGCTTAATTAAGGTCATATTCAGAGTTTGTCTAATGAGCATGTTTAATACAGACTGTGTGCTGATTTTATAGTTAATAAGTGATTAAATAACTGATTAAATAGTAAGTATTGACGGTGTTTCTTTTGAAGACTGTATGTTTTTTTCAAATTTAGTGTGTTAGTATTCTAAAAGTTTTCTCCTATAAATGTAGAAAGTAATTCTTTTCTGAATTCTGCCTTTACAAAATGCTCGCTTAAATGGTTCTTTGCTTGTGAAACAGTTCTTCAGATTGATGATAGATTGATAGTCATTTGTGGCCTCAGTATAGTAATTTGTGACCTTGACATATTAATTTGTAACCTCATTATAGTAATTCGTGACCATGATATAGTAATTTGGGTAACACTTTCTATGAATGTCACCTTTGTAAGCATCTATAAACACATTCATAACATTATAATGCATTCATAAGGCATTATAAACATGGCTATAAATATTTATTAAAATGCGTTACACGTTATAGCCATGCTTATTATGCATTATGAATTGTTAACATAATACATTGTAAGTACTGTACATAACAAATTATAAGAGCTCATAAGTTGTATTTGTCAGCTGTAAGTAAAGTGAAGTGTACTGTACTAAAGCCTCCTCCAGAGTTCAGAGTGAGGCTTTGAGTTGAAGTATTTACTGAAGGATTTACTGAAACACTAAAACACACAGAATAAAGCGCATTACAGGCTTCAAATGTCAGAGTTTAAATTAGTGCTGCCATCAGTGTTTTACCCAATGTGGGAAAGCAATGTACACCACCGTTAGCTTAGCGCTAATGTAACACTGCATATCCAATAGAACGCTAGCAGAAATTAGCATTACTGTACTGTAGTGTAGTCTAGTGTTACAGAGTGAAGGGTTCTAGCGCTTGACATTAGAACCAGTGAGGGAATAAATTACAATGACAGCACTCGACTATCTCACCTCTCCCTCTCCAGACCTTCACTCCACAGTGACTTCACGCTCAGTGTGATGTCAGAGGAGGTTGAGGGGAGGGGCTATTAATATGCATTATATTAACAATTCATAACGTATAATAAACATGGCTATACAGTGTAATTCAGTGTAATTCATTTTTAGAAATATTCATAACCATGTTTATAATGCCGTATGAATGCATTATGACATGTTATAAATGTGTTTATAGATTCTTACAAACGTGACATTCATAGAAAGTGTTACCGTAATTTGTGGCCTCAATATAGTAATTTGTGACCTTGACATATTAATTTGTGGCCTCAATATAGTAATTTGTGGCCTTGATATAGTAATATAGGAATGGAAAAATGGAACTTGTGATCTAAATCTAAATCTTTCAGCTTCACTTTAAAAGAGACAAAAAAGAACTTTAAAAAGCCACATTGAGAAAAAAGATCCAAAAATATAAATTTGGGGTTCGAGGTTTGAGTCAAACACATCCCAAAAGAAAGTATGCTGAGTTTGTATTCATCAATCAGTGTGTGAGTGTGTGTGTGTGTGTGTCTGTGAGGGTGTGTTTGTGCGTGTGTGTGTGTGTGTGTGTGCCTGTAAGTGTGTGTGTGTGTGTGTGTGTGAGAGAGAGTGTGTCTGTGTGTGTGTGTGTGTGTGTGTGTGAGAGTGTGTGTGTGTGTGTGTGTGAGTGTGTGTGTGTGTTTGTGTGTGTGAGAGAGTGTGTGTGTGTGTGTGTGTGAGAGAGAGAGTGTGTCTGTGAGTGTGTGTGTGTGTGTGTGTGTGTGTGTGTGAATAAATGCACTAAATAAACTTCTTACACAGCAAAAAGTTCACGAAACTAAAGAAATTTTGAAAACTATATATAAATATTTCTATTAAGCAATAAAAAGTCTGCCAGTTTGGTCAGCAAAGTTTAGACTTCTTGAAATAGCAATAATATCTACACTGTTTAAAAAGATGGTTCTTCAAAGGTGAAGACAGTGGTTCTATACAGAACCACGAACACTCAAAGAGCCTTTCCATTTGCATGCTTAAACGGTTCTCTGCATGGTGAAATTGTTCTTCAGATTGATGGGGAATGTGTTTTAAATGGTTCTATATGTGGTTCTATGCAACACTTTCTGCTCGCTGTAAAATTCCATATCAGTCATTTCATAGTTTTCAGGTCTTTGTTGTTTTTTTCTAAAATGTGGAAAATAGCAAAAGCCTTTCTGAGTAGGTGTGTCCAGACTGGGTAGATGGGTTGAGGAGGTGAAAATGGACGTGAAAGATCGCTTCATCGTCTTTACATGAGCTTTTTCATTCTTATATGCCTCATATGAAGTTTCGAGGGTTACAGCAGTGACAAATTCAGTGACACGGACCACCAGAACAGGATCCGTGGCCTGTTTGAGGAATTGATTTGTTTTTGTTGAGATATTTTGTTTGTTATCTCTGTGCTTCTTTTTGCATTGTGTGCTGGTATGTTTTTTTATCTGAATCAAACCGATGCAGGTGAAGCAATGGAGGTGTTTGGTTCTGTTTGCGCTGCTTAAGATTTCCTGTCTTGTTTAACTTCAACTGAAGAACAAGCATCACTGCATTCCTTCAGTTTCCTAACACAAATGAAACTTTGACAGATGACATTCTCAGAGTGGCCGTGTGGCCGATAAGAACAGCGGGGAGTGTAAAAGTATGAGGAAATGGTCTGTAAAGCTGTTTATCCAGTCAGTTATCCAGTTACTTCTGTACTGTAGGTGATTCTACTGAACTAATTCAGAGTCAGAGTTTAACGTGCCAACAAGAGTCAGACGCTCGCAGTTAGAAAACACAAATGAGGCTTTACTGTTAGAATCAGAATCCAAGTTCATAGTCACAAAACAGGCAGGGGTCAATTCCAAAAGGAGCAGCAAATACAGACAATCATAACAAAGGGCAAACAATCCAAAATGGCAGTGTCGAGGAAAACAGGCAAAAAGGTCAAAAACAGGAGTCAAACAAGAAAGGCAAACAGTCCAAAGGGGTAAGGCAAAAAGCCAAAAAACGGAAAGCAATGGTTATAAACAGTATACAGGCAAATAATAGAACGCTCAGTAGATCACAAATGATACAATACCTCGCAATTAGCTATGGCTAAAGCCTGGGCATATAAACTAAACTAAGGATGTCATATGACATGAGGCACAGGTGAAAAGAATCAGTATTCAGGAGATCTAGAGCGCTGATTGGAGCATAAGGAAAGGTCAGGAGTCATGCAATCTCCCAGAGGGTTCTGGGAGAGGGAGTCATAGTTCCTCTTGGAGCTCAACGGATGCATGACAGTACCCCAAGAGTCCACCACCACGCCTTCCACCAGACAACCGAACAGGGGCAGATCCAGAGCTGCCGAGGTGCTGGACAGACGGTGTCCGTCATGAGGATCCTGCTGACGGTCAGGAAGAGAGCTAGGGAGCCCCTTTCATGGGCGACCCCTAGGGCAAGGAGCAGGCTTTTCAGGATGTTGACCATGGAAATCCGCTATGAGACCCAGGTCCAAGATGTCTCGTGCAGAAACCCAACACTGCTCCTCGGGGCCATATCCCTCCCAGTCCACCAGGTACTGGAGGAGCCCTCCACGTCTCCGGGAGTCCACGAGCCTATGGACAGCGTAAACTGGCGCCCCATCTATCTCCTCTGGAGGGGGTGGCGTGACGTCTGGCATGGCCTCGTCCAAAGGCCTTGCAATGACAGGTTTAAGAAGAGACACATGGAATGAACGTGAGACTCTAAATCGCGGGGGTAAATCTAATCTTTAGGTAATGTCATTAATCCTCTTAACAACTTTAAAAGGTCCAATGTATTTGGGCTGGAGTTTTCTACTTCCCTCAGCATTTCTGAAGTCCTTGGTGGCTAACCATACTCAGTCTCCGGGTTGGTACCCGGATCAGCTTGCTCCTAGCTCCCAAACCTTTTCACTCAATCTGAACCTCAACCAATCTCGCCCAATCTGGATGGACTCCTCCAACAGCCAATGAAAACTGAGCACGAAAGAAGAAAATATAGCAAGTACACAAATGCCTACCGCACGAACATCGGAGGACTATCCTCTCCATGGTGCTAGGGTTGGTTGGTACCCAAGAACACATTGAAAAGGAGTCACGCCAGTAGCTGAGCTGGTTAGTGAGTTTTGGGCCATCTCTGCCCAGGGCAAAAAGCGAGACCAGTCAGTGGGGTTTTCATGACAAAAAATCCTCAGAAATTTTCCTAATTCCTGATTCATCACATTGGCCATTCGACTGTGGGTGATAACCAGAAGTAAGACTGATGGAGACTCCAATATTTTCTAAAAATGCAGCCCAAACCTGTGATGTAAATTGGGGACCCCATCTGATACAATGTCCTCTGGTATGCCAAACAATCGAAAGACATGATTAAATAAAGCTTCTGCTGTCTGAAAGGCCCTTGGAATTGATGCAAAGGGTATAAATCTAACCCCCCTGGAGAAGCAATCTATGACTGTTAGAATGGTGGTGAATCCTTGTGAGTCAGGAAGGTCAGTTACAAAATCAACGGCGATATGGGACCAAGGCCTGGCAGGTACTGGTAAAGGAACTATTTTACCTGCGGGTAATGTCTTGGGTGTCTTGCACTGGGAAGTGACAAATGTCACTATAGCTGTAGCTATCGGTGGGACAGACGCTGGTGTGTTCTTGTCTCTCCCGGGTGACCAGAAGTGAGTGAGTAGTGAGCCCAAGTGATAAGCTGCGTGCGAAATTGATCTGGTACATACGTCTTCCCTGGGGGGCACTGGCTTGGTACAGTTACGTTGGACAATGCCTTTTCAATGGCCTCATTTATCTCCCAGTGAATGGAAGAGACTGATACTTCAGGAGGGAGGATACGTTCAGGGGTATCTGGATAGTGACTGGTACTGTCTTTTTGGTAGATCCTAGATAATGCATCTGCTTTGGTATTTTGGGAGCCTGGGTGGTAGGTGATGCTAAAACTGAAACGTGAGGAAAAACAGGAACCATCTGGCTTAATGGGCATTTAGTCTTTTTGCATTGCGGAGATACTCTAAATTCATGTGCTCAGTTAAAACTACAAAAGGATGATTAGCTCCTTCAAGCCAGTGTCGCCACTCTTCTAATGCTAGTTTTACAGCTAGCAATTCTCAATCTCCGATGCCATAATTTCATAAGTATTCATAGTTTCCCCTAGTGGTCATAAAAGCAGTCTTCCATTCATCCTCTTCCTTGATTATAATCAGGTTGTGGGCACTCCTGAGATCTAACTTATAGATCTAATGTAAAATATTTGGCTCCTTTTAATTGTTCTAAGGCCACCAGGACTAGGGGAAGAGGATAAGGGTAAGTCTTAGTGATCTGATTCAGGGCGTGATAATCAATACAGGGACGTAAACCACCATCTTTCTTCTTTATGAAAAAGAAACTAGAAGCTAAAAAAAACAAAGTTTCTTTATGGAGAGCGCTGGTTTCCAGAGGAATGGGTTTGGTCATATGGGTTTGGATATGGTTCCAACTCCTACTGGTCCTCCATCCAAGGCTGGCACTCGTAATGAATCCTTCAGGGCCTCCACCGGAATTTGGAGTTGCTCCACCAGACGGGCATGGATGAAGTTTCCTTCTGCACCGGAATCTATGAGGGCTGAAACGACAACAGACTGGGGATGACATTATACAGTGACTGGTAATAGGAAAGATTTTGAAACCAACCCCTTTGTGGGAACACTCGCCACATTAGCATGTGGAGTATACTCCATGTGCTGTCCAGGGGTCGGCGCCTTCTGTTTTTGTGGTCTGACATTCACAGAATTGATGCCAAGCATTACCACAGTACAAACACAGGTGGTTTCTCAGCTGACGCAGCCTCTCCTCTTGAGATAAACAGGATGAATCACACTGTATAGGTTCACTCATCTCTACCGGTTCGTTGGTTATTTTTCCTCTCGTAAATGTTCTTCTGGCAGTTTGTTCGTTCCTGGGTTTGTTCTGGTAATGTAGCAGATGATCCAATCAAATAGACAGATTGATAAGCTGATCCAGTTCCAGGTCGTCATATTTACACGCTAGCTCGCTTAATATGTCCGGATTTAACCCTTAGCGAAACATAACCAAAAGAGCTGCCTCATTCCACCCACTGCTAGCCGCTAGTGTACAGAACTCAAGTGAATACTCTACTACGGAGCGATTTCCTTGACATAGTTTAGAAAGTAATTCCCCACTAACCTTGCCCTCGTAAGAGTGATCGAAAACAGTCTTGAATTCATTAATAAACTGAGTGTAGGATAGGCGATGAATGTCAGAGGTGTGTAGAGTAACGTACACTCATCCTCCTGTAAACAGACTGTAACTGTGGTGAAATAATGACTGCGGGAAAAGCACAAAAGTAGCAGCTCAAAAAGCTACTTAAGCACCAACTTGCGGAACAGTGGAATTTCTTAGTACATCCAGTGTCTATCAGCAAAGGAGCTATGAGGTTTTTAAAACAGTGAACCTACATGAGTCTTCTGAGTTTATATGGAATGTTGATGATGGAAAATAGTGGAAAATCTGAAATAATCAGTTTTCTTTGAGGACTATTTTGCCTCACAGCGCCCTGCATGTTCCTGCACGTCCTAAGTTTGGCACACTCTGGTGAAGCTGTTGATGTTTATTCCTGCAGGAGAGCTGATTGGTGGATCTCAGGGGAAACAGAGCATCCAAAAGCTCTAAACAACGACCTCTTAGTTTTATTCAATGTACTTCCAAAATCGGGTTTGCATAAAACTGGGCCCAGATTCTTGTCCTGGTCGTGTCGGCTCTGCTAAGTTTGTGACTAAACTACCTGGATGACGTTGTTGTTCATTCAGACACCTGGGAACACCATATGCAGCTGCTGGACACAGTATAAACTAGATTATGAGATGCATCCCTTGTGTTAAACCTAGAAAAATGTGAATTTGGAAAAGGTGTGGTCACCTTCCTTGGCAAGGTTGTTGGTAACGGCATGGTGTGACCCTTAGATGCTAAAGTACAAGCCATTAGCTCTTTCCGCACTCCCAAGACACAATGTGAGCTTAAACGTTTTTTTGGGTGTGGCTGGAATGCAATGATTTGCAAATCTCATACACACATATTTCACAATAGAACATAGAACACATCAGATGTTGAAAGTGAGACATTTTACCATTTCATGAAAAACATGAATTCATTTAGTTCATTGTTTACCATCCCCTCTTCTTTTAACTACAGTCTGTAAACGTCTGGGAAGTGAGGAGACCAGTAACTGTAGTTTTGAGAGAGGAATGTTGTCCCATTCTTGTCTGAAAATCTGATCAACATCTGATATGTGTTCTATGTTTTATTGTGAATAAAATAACTGGCTGTAGGGAGTGGCTGCCGTTTTGTTTGGGAACGGGGTTTGTCTCTGTGTGTATGGCTAGTCAGGGAGGGTTAGTATACTGTCTTTTATTTCATTTTGCTTGTGCGTAGTGTAGGTAGAATGAGTCAGAGCTAATGTGGGTTTGTTTGTTGTTTTGGCACCAGCCATTCCTGGCATCTGTTGCCAGTGTAAGAATCCACTGTTTGTTTGTACTCAGTGGATTCTCACACCAGCTGTTTCCCTTTTTCTTAAAACTTGCCACCCCAATCATTTCAGAGCATATTGCTCATATTTTAAATCTCTCGATTTTATCAGGCAGAGTCAGCTTTCAGTGTGGTCAGCATCGGCTTTGACCACAATGCTATTAAATAGTTTCAGAACTACCTTCTGGTAGACGACTGCATGTTGCTCTGGGAAGCTGTGATTCTGGCCTTCTTCCAGTCACTAAAGGGGTTCCTCAGGTTTCAGTTTTAGGCCTGGTGTTATTTTCAATTGGTATTAATGATACTGTATCTACAGTGAAAGAATGTACAGTACATCTGTTTGCTGATGACACAATTTTATACTGTACTGCAAACTCAGCTAGGGTAGCCAATGAAAATCTGAAGTGCTCTTTTAACTTCTACTAGTTGCACTCCAAAGCCACAAATGATCCCTAAATGCAGACAAAACTAAGTTTATGCTGTTTTTCAGACCTGCTTATATTGAAAATGACATTTTAAATGTTTTAACTTTACAGGGATCCATTATTGAAAGAGTAAATGAGTGTAAGTACTTTGGCATCTGGCTTGATGAGAAACTTAGTTACCTCACAAATGAACCAAAAGAGCTGCCTCATTCCACCCACTGCTAGCCGCTAGTGTACAGAAGCTCTGATTCTTTTATAGACACTAATCCACTACTCCACTACTCCACTACTGTGGAGGCAGCTTTCCTGTGTGCTCTTGATTTCGGTGACGTGCTGTACAGAAACACCTCAGTGAGCTCTCTGAAAGCTCTGGACCCTCTTTATCTCTCTGCTCTGAGACTTATCAGTGTATATGAGAGAGAGGGATGGTCGTCTCTGTCTGTAAGGAGGGAAACACACTGGCCACTGTTTATCTATAAGGCTTTAATCGCTCAGATGCCAGAGTATATGACCTCCATGCTCACTGTAAAGGACACATGTTACAAAACCCGCTCAGATGAGTTTATTTCACTTGCGGTTCCCTGAGTTTAACTGAGCTGGTAAAACTGCCTTTAGCTGTGCTGCAACAGTGACCTGGAACACAGAACACGGTACAAGGTTCTCTAAAGCTCGACTCCCAGAGTTTTAAAAATTTTACTTTCAAATTATTTTAGTTCTGCAGACCCCCCAAAAGAGACACACACATTAACTTATATCCCCAAATAAATGTGAATTTTCTGACAAAATGAAAGCCTTCGAACGAGGCGGTCATCTCCCTTGTTTTCGTTGTGGTCAGCGTTAAGATCCTAACTGAAGCTGATTGGTGTTTAGATGGGCTTTAGTTCTGTCCAGTGCAGCGTCTGCAGGTGATAACAAGACTAAACCTAAATTCTCTACTAAAGACTCTCACGCACCTCACTGACTCCAGACTCTGACTCGCATCTTAGAGACTCGACTCAGCCTTTGATTCAAATCTAACAGGGAAATCTTTAAACCGTATTAACAATTGTGTGTGAACCTGTATGACGGCGTCTGTTCACCTTTCAGCACAGCATTATTTGCTTTCACTGAAGCTGTGTACGGATCCACTGTCTATTGAAAAATGCCTTTTGTTGGTTTGTGAAGACGCCCACACCTGTCTCACAGCATTTCTAACAGGGAAAACAAGGTGGATACTTTTATCGGCACAGCGAGTGTCCACAGCAGCTTCTCCCTCATCACTGAAGCTCAGTAGCTGATTAATAATTCCATCCTGGAGACGATGTGTTGTTGTGGAGGTAATTAAATCTGTGAAATAACAGAACAGCTTCACTTCTGAAACAGCGGAAGGCAAAATCTGATAAGGATATTAAGTAGTAAAAAATATTCCTGTTGTTCATCCTTAGAAGGCTACAAAATGCTGTTCATCCAATTTGCAGAATTTTTTAGTTCCTGCGCTAAGAGATGCTGGAAGTTCCACTACAGTCATATAAGTCACTGAAGCACATTTTTGTACGTGTACTCAGCAGTGCTTTTTAATAGGTACCGTATTTGACACCACAAGAATCCCAAAGGAGAAGAATGGAACCCTACAAGCTTCAGTTCCTATACAGATTCTTATTCACCAGGAGCCGTTTTACAGAAACTTCCTCTCTTGTTATCTTAACTTAAGATCTGAAGGTCAAGATAAGATTTTTCACAAATTCATATTACAGAATCAAATCTGATCTTAATTTAGGAATTTTATCTTACAGCATCTTAGTTGGAAATCTTAACCTACTTGATCAAAGTCAACAATCAACTGTTGTGTCTGTTGCCTAGCAACCAACCATACACACACAGCTGAAACAGAAACACGTCTTCAAGTTAGCCAGACAGCTAACGTTAGCTACCGTTACTGATGTAAAAAAGGTCAAACAGAACTAAAGAGTGATAAACTCTGAGTAGTGAATACTGTGAGAGCAGAGCGCCCCCTGCTGTTTATCAGAGCGCCCCCTGCTGTTTATCAGAGCGTCGCCGCTC
>JAILXH010017351.1:0-14921 GCA_023558415.1 Piaractus mesopotamicus | reverse complement strand
GGAATTTGGAAGATGTACTACATGCAGTTTAAGCAAACGAAGGTAAATATGAAAGGACGAAGATCTTCAGTTTTTTATTGGAGTTTAAAATTGTTTAGCATCACAGCCTTTTTGCCCCACTGAAGTCCCACATCACAGCGAGCTCACATTTCCAAAGCAGGTTTAGAGAAGTGTCAGAGAAGATGGGTTAGGAGTGAAAGGCTGTTGTTTTCTGTGGAACAGGTGGGGTATTTAACATTAGAGCTCCCTCTACAGGCAGCCTACCTATTGTCTTTTATTTCCATAGATAGAAGAGCGGGTTTTTCAGATTGAAGTTAAGTTTACCAGGTTGAAAGAAAAAAAAAAACAAATATATATATATATATATGTATATGTATATATATATATATGTATATATGTATCAACGCAGATATTAACGAGCAGACTGGTCCTTTACTAAATAACTTGATAATGAAATGAACGATTCCTTATTAGAAACACGCTGAAAGACGTAGACACGCAAAACCTCGAGGCTATTGTGCGCGCAGAGCTTTTGCATGTGTGAGAAAAGCAGAGGACAAAAAGGCAGTGGAAGTGTCACTCTGGTGGACAGGCTCTATAGAGAGGGAGGAGGCACAGATTTCATGCCCGTTTATGACTGAGGTTTCTGTGGGGATTGCATTCAGTGTAACACAAAGGGGAATCGTCTGGATTTGGGGACAGGAGGGCAGACCGGGGTCTTTCACCATTCACTCATCACCGACTCGAGAATTCCTCTCTCTACTCCCACACCCCCTTTCAGCAGAAGTTACAGGACAATTATGGTAATAGTTCCGCTTCATTAAGAGTAAAGGAGAGGAACCAGAGGCCAGACAGTTTTTATTCCACTCTACATTTGCGCTGGCACTCTCTAGGTGTACGTTTCTGCTAATGCAAGGCGCTGGTTCAGTGTCCAGGAACACAGCTATTACAGGTGGCAGTAGAGGAAGGCTTCAAGATAAAAAGGCCTAAATTAAATTTCTCCTGTTCAGGAGTGAGACACAGTTTGGTTGGAGGGTTAGATCACTGCATTAGACTTTTTAATCTAATGCTAAAGGCTTGGGTGCTGATGCTACACTCAAAAATAAGTTAAGGGTACCAAAAGAGTTTTTTGGAGCGATGCCACAGAAGAACCACCTTTGCTTCCCCTTAAGAGCCTTTTAACAGACGGTTCTTTAAAGAACCATGTCTGTAGTTTTATTTTTAATGTTTTAAGAACCATCACATTATGATTTTTTCCTACATCCATACAAGCAAAGAACTATTTATGAACCTTTATTTTTAATAAATCAGGCAACAGACCCCAAAAGTGGGACACATGCTGACATTGTTCACATTTAAAAAAATAAATCTGCCTTATATCACTAGCTTATCGGCTGGCTTTCAGAGTAAGCTAACCTGCTTCTACCACAGTCTAATAGCGAAAGATGGGAAAACAACTTCCCTTTTTGTCCTCAGTGCTGTACATTATTCATTATGGAGGTCCAGAATTTAGACAGAGTGCGTGAACTAATAAGACACAGCTTCTTTGTCACTTGAGAAAATGTGCTGGCAGTCATCTAACACAGTGGTGCCAGTTTCAGCATGGTGGCCGCTGGCCAAGCTGTGAACTGAAGTCAGTGAGTAATGCAGTACGGATCTTCATTTCAGATTCACAGCTGTCTGTTCTTCTTTGTATTTTACAGGCTGCATTATTCAGATTTTTCTTGACTTTTAGGCATGAAGCATCACCCTGCCTTTGAAATGAAATATGCAGACAGATACCGGTAAGTGATATCTACTTCCGTATTAAGTGGGGCGTCTTAGGGTACCACTTCTTTCGACTGTCACGTAGGGTTCTTACTGAAAGCATATTTCCATTCATGTGACATGAAGGCATACAGACCCACCTAGAACAAGACTGCAAACAAATATCCCAGACTCCCCTCCTCATTTCCCTGCGATATTCACAGAGCTCTCTGTGGAAACTCCCATGACCTTGAGAAATGCGTGAGACCTTAGATCACCCTCCGATTAAATAATCAAACACTGAAAATAGGACTTCCTCACTGGGCTGCTCCCCATACGACCATGGGAAATCGCATGGCTAATATAATTTTACAGGTGGATACACAGGAAGATTGGGATGTAATTACCAGTATTAAAATGTCGACCTCTAAGAATTCCCAAGAGTCCCGCTCACCCCCGCTCTTCAGGATGGTCTCAGTATGTATCATGTAGAGGGAAAATACACAGTTGGTGGACTATGAACTTTGGTAAACATATCTTACACGGATGAGCAGATGATCATTTTCAGAAATAGAGAAAAGTAAACAGTGGATGGGACGTGGGGGTCAAACAGTTAAATCCACATCCAATATAATTAAATAGCCTGAAATTGTTTTCTGTCATTTAAACACTTTAAAAGAAATCTCCCTGTATTTGACAGCAGATTTAATCACAGAACAACCAAATGAAGAAATCGTTATTTGAAGTTCACCTGATGGATATGATATCATATAACTATATAAAGTATAACAACAATGTAAACACAAATAAATGAATTATGCATGAGATACGGCCTTTTGGTGAACTTTCAGTGCACATTTTTGTCATTTTTGTAACTAACCCAGACATGAGACGTGCTTTAATTCACTGTCGGGAGAGGGTGGAGGTGAAGATGTGGAAGTGTCGCTTTAGCCACAAGCTTTGACAGGGCTTTGGATGACAACCAAAACCTGCACTATGAGGACAACCTGAAGGGACAATTTCTACCTGGAGCTATTATTCTTTTAAGAGAGTAGTATTTCTCTCTCTCTCTCTCTCTCTCTCTCTCTCTCTCTCTCTCTCTCTCACTCTCTCTCTCATTGTAACACCCTGTCACAGCAAGCTCTCAAACACATGTGTGCATGACCACTGCAGCTGTCCAACACCCTTCACACAGCCCTGCTAAAATAGCACCAAAACGAAGCAGGCCTCTAGCCTTGCTGTGTCCCAGTATGTGATGCCTCTTCTGGGCAGAGAGTGAGGTATGGCCTGCTGGCTGGAGGAGCATGCCTGGCCCTTGTGTTGGCCCTATCACACACACTCTAATGAAAAACCTACTCAGAAACACAGAGCACTGATGAGCTCAGCTGTAACACACAGGCTTGTTTTTATTCCTTGTCAGGACGTGGGGTCATACACAAGCCCCATATGTATTATATATATATTTACCTGTATGTAATACATTTATACAGTAAAAAGTAGGAAGATTTTTTTTATTTTCTGTAAAGTTATTCCTATCTTGATAGGGAAAATACAGTTGGAAGTTGGTTCCTGACTTCTCAGTGCACTCTAGTCATTGTGTAGATTTGTTAAATTCCATTAGAATGATGACCTGATTTAATGTAATGAAGGACTGACTCACTGAAGCAGGTATTGGATGTTAACTGTAAATATGGGCTTCCTCAAGGAGAGGTTTGGAAATGGTTAACACAAATAAATATATAAATATAATGTATTGTTCATTTGTATTTATTCTAACATTAGTGTTTTTGATAAATGGCTTTACATGTAATTTTCTCAGATGACTTGTACACAGTACTGTATATATTATGTTAGCATAACATATGTTATACAGTCCAAGACTCTACAGGCCCTGGGCCTATCACAGCATTTTAGATAACACTAATACATCACTCCAAAGAAGACTGTGTTGTACAGTATTATATGTGATTAGAGATGGCACGATACCACTGTTTCTTTTCTGATACTGATACCAATATTGAAAATTTAAATAGTAAAACATTACAATTAAACCATGTAAATACACTCTCAAGAATAAAGATCCCTGAATGGTTCTTCCCTTGGATGTACAGTTTAAGGAAAGAAACTTTAATTAGAACCTTTATATGGATGTTTTATAAATAAAAGTGGATCTTCTATAGCATCTTTAAGAGTGCATTAGCACACCATGCCCCATCCTCTCAAAATAAAAGCATACTTTCATAGAAACAGGAGGATTCGGAAAATTAATATGTCACCACAGTGTTATTGTCAAATGTACAGCGAAATATAATTTCTCTCATTCATGTGAAGAACTTTATCAAATGTTCTGCAGTGCTGAAATCAACTCCCTCTTTTCAGATTATTATGTTAATATGCATTTATCTTTAATTCAACAGCAGAACAACAAACAGAAAAAGCAGTAGATGGTTTGTAGAGCTCTTTCCCTCATTCATAATTACGGCTACAAATGTAAGACCAAGGGCAGCCTAACAAAAGGTCTGGTCAGGGAAAAAAAGCATAAGAGATAGCAAGGAGAGGATGTAGGAAATCTCCAAAGGCTTTGAAAGTAGTATACAGCCCTTAGGCTATCCTTTCTCCTGCCATATACCTGAAAAAAACACCCATTGTAGCACTTTGTGGAACTCAGTTTAAATTAAATATGAGCTTGTTTCAGGAAGTGAAAAACTAGCTCTTACATTCTCATGGAGTAGGATAAATAATAATAATAATAAACTAATTATATTTAAGTATATATTAATATTTTCTCCTCATCCGGGAGGGACAAAGTAACAGAGAGATGTAATTAGATGAACAGAAAGCAGGACTTCAGTTTTGAAGTGCTTTATCTTTGAGTGAAGATGATCCAGGGTGCATCTCCATCCCCTCTTACTTAAAGGAACTTTCTTCAGAAGGGCTCAGTCTTGGCTTGCTGTCCTTCAAGCCTAGCACTCAAGTAAGAAAGTAAAAATAAATGGTGGTCAGTTCCAAAAGGAAAAAACTTCAAAAACACGTTATCACACAGACATCTTGCAGTTTGAGAAAGAGAAATCTTTCTTTAAAGATCTTATTTTATGAAAGGCCGTGCTGTTGTCACCCATGGTAACATTAGGAATCTGCAGGGCTCACTCTTCAGAAAGGAAGAACCTTCAGTCTGACAGACCAGGCTGGCCAGGTTTCTCACTAGGATGTGTTTTATTTATTTCCTGAGCTTGTGGGCAGATGAGAGGGGGTATTTGTCAGGTGAAAGAGAGGAGAGGTATTGAAGTGTATGAAATATTCACCAAAGAAGTAATGATTCCCCTGGACAAAGCAAAGGGGCACTGAGAAGAGAAGGAGGCACTGAGAACTGGAGGTGGAGAACAAGAGAGGAGGATACAAAGGCTCCCAGCCCTTTTTTCTGAGAGAATGGCAGACAAAAGAGCAGAGATGCCAAATAGATTCCTTCAAATGCCGCTTTCACTTTCTCCAGTGGCATCAGAGTACATCAGTGGTTATGACGCACTCGACAGACGGTAATAAATGTGCTAAAATGCTATTGTAAAAGGCATCTCTAGGCATCTCTGAGGGAGAATCACAACACTGTCCTCGAGGCATGGGCATCTCTGGCCACATTCATATTTATGATTATTATTATTACAAAGTGCAAATGCACTTTGTCATACTGTATTTGAAGAAGAACAACAACATGAAAAACAAGAAGAAGAAGCAATAAGACAATTAAACCAATGTTATTTTTGCTCCTTCTACCATTCATCTTTTACGGGGTATGATTGTAAGCTTTCACATCAAGGGAGAGATAAACACATTAAAGTTAAACAAAACTCAAATATGTAGCCCTCCAATACTACTAGAAGTAGTTCATTGGCATTCAAATGAATTCAAACTGATTCCTGATTTTCACTCAGTAAATAATCAGTAAATTACATTTACAGTACTGTGCAAAAGTCAGAGACCACCATTCATTTATTTCATCTTCAGTCAAAATTCCCATTAAATACGTCATCCATCAGTATTGTATCTAGCCAAAAGAGCCCTTTCTCTTGTAGTAATGTGATCACAATTTTAGACCTGGACATTTATTAAATTTCAATATATAGAATTCTAGAAAGTTTCCCTTTCCCTACTTTAATCATGTTTTGCAGTCATGCTGTTCCGTTGCCTCTTCAGAAGCGAGACTTATGGACCTCTGTAAAGTGAACCGTGTATGTTCCGTCAGAGACTTCAGTTTAAAGACCCTTCTGAGAAAATACAACAAACAACTTTCCACTAATTATCCCCACATTAGCCATTAATTATCAGCAAATACACCCATGTATTTGTTTAATCTCTTTTTGCGTACATCTGAAATAAAAGAGAAGAATAAACTCCCTCTGGGATATCATGCGTCGCCATATTGAGATTCTGTTCACTTATGAGCTGGACTGCAGCTCAGCATGAAAACAATCACCATCTGATTAATTTAGCTGAAAACAAAAGCAGTTTAACACTAAAAGCACACACTTCCATATGAACGATTTGTCCACACAAAAAATACAATGGAGTAAAGGCATCTCAACCAAGCAAGGGCTAATTACTGTTTAGATGTTTGCAACATTAAGTATTGTTGAAATGAAAGCAAAACAATATATGTACAGCTCAGAACCCCCCCACCACCACAACCACCACCATAAGCCAAGAATTTACTTTTTGGAAGTAATATTACATGATGTTACCTTCAAAACAGAACTGTAATGGTCAGGAACCCTGTGAACCTCTCAAACCAGATGGTGAACCATTCACATTCTATAACACAGCCAATCACACTACACCTCAGCTTGTCGAACGCAAGTGAAAGGAATGTCACCTGATGTTAACCTGTTGGAATCATGGCCTGACACAATTTGAACTAGAGCCGTGGCTAGCCTATAAAACAGGCAGACCAGTGGAGTCAAAGCTGATGAGCAGAAACATTCGTCCATTTGTCAAATGCGTAAAGAATAAGTGTGCCCAGAGGCTGTTAGCCATAGAAACAGTAGTTAATGAACCTACTCATGAGGGGTCAACGCACGGTAATTTGCCAGAGGTGAAACCACTCAACTACATTCCATGAATGACTGAAGATTCATTCAGGTGAAGTCTCTTCAGTGAAATTCTTCTTCAGGAAGAATTCAGTTCTGTATACATTCAGATTCCTAAGAACCCATCCTCTCAGCAGTAATGGATTGTGAATTTATGGTCAGCAGAAGCGTCAGTTGGCCAGTTTTTAGGGGGGCTTTAGCCCCTCATAAATGTTATTTAGCCCTCCTTCCCAAAAAAGTGTACATTACTAGTTCAAATCATCTATAGCTTATTCTCATTTACTCTGCAATATACAACCGTGCCATCACATCTCCAAATTCACAATATTCACGATATAGCACTGCCTCTGCTGTGACATACTGTGAAAAGTGGAACCCCTGGCTCTGCCAATCATGTCAGACCTTGCAAGTGGAAAGCCAATCATATCAGACCTGGGGGTGGGTCTGTGGTTTTACTTGCTCTGCAAAGTAATGTAAATTGGCAACCGCTTAAGCTGAATGCAGGAGTTTGGCTAAAAGCTCACTAAAATAAACATTAACCTTATTCAAAATCTATAATATACAGAGTGAAACAAAAAGTAGTTACAGAATGAAGATACCCACCTACAATATGGATTTGTGGCCAATTGTGGCCAGTTTAGCTGGCTGTCAGGTTTTTATCAATTGCCTGTTAGCTAGCTAAGTGTGGGTTTACGTGAGGAAAAAAAAGGTTAGCCTAGCACTAACATTAGTTTGCTGACAAGCCAACTAGTCTAAGAATTTGAAGAAACTTCATAGTGAGAGTGACAGAGAAAGAAATAACATTATTGACAAAACTTTATATTCTTTGTTTTTATATTTCTGTTCAGTATTGGGAAACACTAACAACAGTATTTGCCATTTATTGTTGTTTACAGTAAGTTAATGTCAGTGAAAAGGTCATGTAGTGTTAATCATAACAGAGTTTTATATCCCTCAATTCCTCAACCTGTAGATGAAAATTAAGAGGCAGCAGCTCCATCAAAGACCAGTCCGATGATTTATACCAGTTAAAACTAGATTTTAACACATTTGACTAGATTGATCTCTCATTATTTCCTTGAGTTCTTGTAAATATGAGCTCATCCAAAATAATATATTACTAACCACAGGTAAGGAAAGAAGCTGAAGGAGACCAGCAGGCCTGATGGAGCAGATCTGGCAGAGGTTAGTGTTCAAGAAGAAAGCGATTGAGAGTTGTTCAAGCTTTCAATTAAAATTAATACTCAATTTAACTGAATTTAACTGAGGAAACATAATATTTGTCAATATGACCATGAAATTCTGTCACCTAGGTTAAATATGCCTACAGAGTAAAACAGGACCAACTGACCTTGAACTGACCTATATTCTGTGTATTTGAATAATATATGTAGGATCTTGCAGCTTAACTAAGAGAGAGGAGATAGCGTTGTTGACTTAAGTACTTTTGCCTGATCTGTGCCTGACATAAGTGTATGAAAATATACATACTAGCTCTGTGCTTAATACAAACTAAATGTTATGGTGGACAGACATTTTGGGGCATTAAAAATACTCCTAGACCCCCTCTAGTACAGACATAGCCCCCCTATCCAAAAACCTCTAGTGACACTTCTGATGGTCAGACGTTTGGTCTGGAATTAAAAATAGTATTCAGACTGTATAGAGGAAAGACCTGTGAAATAAGTCAGTGGCTGTGATAACAGATTATTAAGTCTAGGGCAACTAAAGATTGAGCTGGATTTGCAAAGGCTATAGAGAATGTAAATAAGTAGCATTTCTTGTTGAAGAGAATGAACATTATTTTTATATTCAGTTATGTATATTATGTATTACATACTATACCATGTAACTAAATCAGGAGTGGTAAATACTTGTAATTGTACTTAAGTATTGAGTAATTGTACTTAAGCATTATTTTGTAAGATTCGTGCCTTACTTAAGTGTTATTGAAATTTAACACTTGTTTGCAATTATATTTCCAAGAGAAAACATTGCATTTTTATTTTGACCTTCAAAGTACTCATAACTATTCAGCAAAGCCAGGAAATCAGTCAACTTCCAGCACATTTCTATTGATTGTTTTTGGGTTTTTTTTTGTTGTTGTTTTTTTTTTTATCAAAAACATCTAACCAAATTCATATCAACCAGTGTAAAATGAAACTGCTCACAGTTATGCTAATTTATCTTTTTGTGAAGACCAGCAATGCCCATCCCACATCACCAACCCAAGAAAACTTTTATTTATATTAAAGTTAAATCATTTACTTAAATTAAATTAGTATGTAATCTATTTGTAGTTAGGAAAGACAAATGCTTTGTGATCATCTACTCTGGTCATTCTGGTCATTGTGTTTCCATACATATCATATGATCTTAACTATCCACTCACATCTGTTCTTTATTGAATATATTCATTAAGTTTCTTGTTTTCAGAACACTACAATGTCAGGAAAGGTGGTCATTTCTTGAGACAGAGATAACAATTAGTAATATTTGGTCTACTTCTCTCAACCTTCTTGAAATGCCACTCAGCAGCAGAGATCATTTGGAGCTCCAGACCTGACTGAGAGTAACTGTTGCAGACTTCACTGAGTTATGCAAAGATCCATACAGGCTTTATTTTTCTTTATTTTATTAACAGAGTGCTGTGCATAGTCGCTGGACATATTAATCACAATTCATCATGTCGTACCATTTAAAAGACAAACTTTTTGTTTTGATCATGCCACCATCCATCAGTGGCCAGGGAAAAATAATATTAACCAATCATATCATAACTCCCACCATTTTGACTTGTAATAGATTTATCCCTCTACCCTGACCTATCATCTCTGTTACAAATATGAACCAATCCTAGACTGAAAAAACTAATAAAATATATTACATTAACACAATTGCTTTCTTTAAAGCTGCTCTATGTAACATGAGGGGATTTAGAGACCTCTTTGGTGGAAATCTGTATTTGAATACAATGTACGGAAAAATGTTTTGTAACGTTGGTTGTGGACCTCTTCTTCGAGTGGATGAATCTGATGATTGCGAGTGTGTTGAAAGAGTATTCAAAGACAACTCAGTCAAAACTTGGTGAAGGATGTGTCTTCTGAGGATATAAGTGAATTATCCACTATTGTCATCATATCTTCATAATATTGATTTTTCATTTGAGACCTAAACCTTCTTTTTGAGTGTGCACATGATGTTAATACACAAAAATACATAAGACACAGTCCAAAAAACTCTCAGGAAATCAAAACTGACACTTATGACTTTAACTCTTACTTTTTTTTTGCTTTAATGCTGTGGCAATGAATTACAAACTATTAGCATATTTTGTCTAATTTTCATATCACGGTGCATAAAGGTAAAACACAGTTTTGGGGAGAGATGAATTTGTGTGTGTTCACTTACACTCCTTCCATCTCTCTCTATCTCTGTCATCTGTCTTTATATGTATTTTAGACATTTTATTCTGTTTAGGTATTTCTGCAGATCTATTTAAGTCTCTTTGTCTTAGTTAAGCCTTCCTGTATGTCTGGTGTATTGTGTTTATGATGGTGTATATACAAGTTGAGGTGGATTTCTACTTTATATTACCTTTATATTTTTTCCTTAAAAATACTTTTTTCCTTATCATGCTCTCAGAAAGCTGGAGGGGTGTACCACTCTCTACTGATTTTCTTTATCATTCACCTTTTCTTAGTCATATTCTGAAGTGCTGAAATGCTTAATTTATGTATTATTATATTTCCTTTTCCTTCTCCTTTATGAAAATAAACTTGTGGACATGTTTTGTTCTAATTTTTCTACTTCTGTGTCCATCACCTTTCTATGCTATAAACAACCCCCTTTCCAGAGTTGCATTTATTTCAATGAGATGCTAAGGGGCTTCAGAAGCTGCAAACTGCAAAAAAAAAAAAAGATGGTTCTTCAAGGGTTCTATATAGATCCATGAACACTAAAAGAACCTTCGACATGATTTAAGGGGTTCTTCACATCATGAAAGTGTTCTTCAGATTGATGGAGAATGTGTTGTGTATGGTTCTGTGTAGAACATTTTGAAAATGGTTCTTCTATTGTTACAAGCTTGACATCGTAACGACAGAGCGACCTTTTTTAGGTGCTACATGAAAATCATTTCAAAAAGCTTCTATACAGAACAACGCACAACACATTCTTCATCAATCTGAAGAACGCATTCATGAGTAGGTTGGGCTACAATATGGCATTATATGACATCAGGAAAGAGTCAGGCTTGATGTGTGCAGTGTGTATACTGACCGTATCTCACACCACATCTATGACAGCATTGATTTTAACCTCCTGTAAGTACAGAGCTAAAAGCCATCTCTTTTTGATGCTGACTTCAATAGCTTTTGACAAAAAGGAAAATGGAGGGAGAGAATGAGCTGCACAGACGCAAAGCGACAGGAAATCGTTGTGGACATTGGCCACGTGAATATTTAATAACAAGGGATTTGCTCAACTGCAGGTGGATGGATGGGCAGAAACAATGTCATACATTAGCGATGGATGAACCAGAAGGCCACTCTCTAACGGGACTGTTCAATCACTGCAGCGAACTCTGACTTACTGACCAATCAAAATTCTGCTCTACAAGTTCATACACAAATACTGAAGACAGAGGAGGGCTTCACATCAAATTGCTCAGATGTACAGACCAGAAAGGAATGGTCATTCTTATATTTAATATTTGGTGTTGGTGGCTTGAGGACCCCATAGCCATAATCCAGAATGGCATGTATAGCTCTTCAGCAATGTGTTTTTTTTAGATGTATTTATCGATCTCAGAGAGAAAATCTAGGTGCAACAGTAGAAGAAGTACAAGGAACATTACAGTACTGTGAAAAAGTCCCTTCATTTATTTCAGTTCCAGTCATAGCAGCTATTAGGTACAAGTTATTAATTTTTCAGTGTCAGGAAAAAAGCAGAATATGTTCAAAGAATTACATAGAACCCTCAATTACTAAAAATAATATTACATTTTTCAATATTTAGTGTGTCCACCCTTTGCCTTTATTACAGCTTCCATTCTTTCAGTGCATTCAGTTTTTTTCAAAGAAATCTGTGGGGATATTTTTCCACAGAGCTCAGTTTTAAAAGTTGGTTACATTTTCTGCTTCTTACAATCCAAATAATCCCAAACACATTCAGTGAGGTCTGGACTCTGAAGTGGTCTGGACTCTGAGGTGGTCAGTCCATGGGTCTGGGAACACCTGTAGTAAGGTGCACATTTTCTCCTTTTCTCAGTAATGACTTCCTGACACAGCTACACATCTTTTCAGACTCATAGTGCTGAGTTGTCTTCTCACTTTGGAAGGATGGACAGAAACACCTGTGGATTTTTTCAGATCTGTGAAACTCCATTTTCTCCCCAAGATGAAAGCTTTAAGTACTGTTTATCTGATGGTGACCGTTTTGGTGGTCTACCAGGTCTTGCACAGTTGCAAAGAGTCCTGTTTTCTCTGTATCTTTTAATACTTTTTGAACTCCAGTTTTGAAAACTCCTATTTCACATGTTTTAAGCAAGATAATTATCTTATATCTCCTAAAAAAAACTTTTACTCAGTGGCTGTTTTGACTGGATAAATATAACTAAATGAAGGTTCTCTGACTTTTGTACAGTACTGTATACACAGAAAATAAACACGGCAACTTACACATTCTGTATATATTTACACTTTCACAGTGCAAAAACATCAATGCAGAAATAAGACAAAGTGCAGAAGATAAACATTCGCCATCAGTGATGTGTGGGATGTGGGGTGTTGTGTTTAATGTGAAAGCATTATCTTATGTGCAAAAAACATTAACATGTGTGCAAAGTTTTAGTGATGTGTTGTATATTTCAAGAGTGACATTTTATTACATATCTATTATGCAGTTATTATGAAATAGTGAACGTACACATCAATTTGAGGCCCAAAAGCGGAGCGTGTCTGAAAGTGTGTGTTGGCAGTGACAGCCTGTGATAGGGCTGCTTCCACAGAGCTGCAGTCCTTTCCAACAGCAGCCTGAAAGCCCTTTGATCCATAATGACTTCGAAATTCCACTAAGACAAGAAAAACATCTAAATAGGGGAGAAAAAATGTGACAGCGTAAGACGGGCCTGTGCCTGCGAGTCGTCTTCAGGGCTGCCGGTGAGTGATGCTCTGTCACTCACACAAACGACTGCCATCATCGGCGAAGTCCCAGCGAGCCGCATTTCCTTCTTTATCTAATAGAAAGTAATGACACATACAGGCTGCCAGGCCTCTTTGGCAGCAATTGGGCCCTCTGGGGAGACATTTTGCATCTCTTGCCGCAATAAGAATAAACGCATAGGGGAGTCTATTTGGCTGAGTGTGATGGCTAGCGCGTCACTTATCGCGGCTCAATAAATCTCCATGCCTCAGCAAAGAGATGGGAGCGGTTATCGCATCACGGCAGAGCCCACGCCGTGCGCGCCCCAATGACTGACGGCTCTGCGCATCACCCCAAATTATTTATCGAGGTGGAGGGGAGGGGGGGGGTGATGTGATTTAGCCAGACAAGAAATAAAGGAAATCGAAAAATAAAAGAATTACAGAAATGGGGAAATGAAAGCGAAGAGGAGACGGGAAAACAAATGAACATCTACGAGGAGAAACCGTAGACTTGGCGAAGAAGTAGGGAAATCAGGGTGAAAATTAAACCTGGCAAAATGCAAGATCTCCATCAAGAACTGGATTCTCATGATGCTGCTCTGAAATTATTATTGGAAATGAAAACAAGTTTAATTTTATCGCAGATGTTAACGTACCAGTGTGAGCTTTGATGGAAAATGGGATTTTTCTTAGAATTAAAAGACTTGCCTGAAAAGACTTTAGCCTCAGTGCCCTGAGAATACAAGGTTAACTTCTAGTCAAATTAAACGAACTGTACTGCCTGCTGCAAAGAGGGCCATCTTTACAGAAACGTGATCACACATTTCTGCATTGATTTGTTATTTTAGACATCCTACGCGTTTCATGCACTTCCAGAATCAAAAAAAAGATTGTCTGCATATCCTGCATATATCTACAACAACTTCCACAGGGTATGTCAACACTGCAACATGTGAGAGAGCGTATGCAGTATAGACATCTGCTTAGCAGGTAGAAATGATGCATACGGGCCCCTTTCGTCCCCCCCGAGTCCCCTGCTCACCAGCCCTCTCATTACGAGCGAGCACTGTTCTCCACTGCTGTCACCTCGCCAGGCAACATCTCCACGCTAACACCGTATTCATCCCGACTAGCAGGACAGCACATAGTCTATATTTAGGGGAATGAGGTGTAAATATAATCAGTACTGTCACACACCTCACTGCATTCGCAGGCTTCAAGGCCCATTGATCATTAGCTGCCTTCAAATACCGCGCAGCATTTAATGTCGGCAGAGGGGAGATAATAAGGCTAACAAAAATGAATAATTGATGTGTTTGCTGTTACACACGCAGGGCGAGCTTTTTCATCGTTATTGTTGACTGTTAGGAGGAATCTGGTACTGTCCGTGTCAGAAGAAGAGGAAAATGCCTGCGCAGTTCATTATGCTCACAACAAACAACGGAGAGCCGAGTTCAATCCGAGCAGCTCTGCCAGATAAAAGCAAGCTGTCACTTTGTGCTAATGAAATTTTTTCATTTGTTTGTTTTTTTTGTGTTTTTTTTTTTTTCTGCCAACGACACGCCTCAAATGTCATGTCCACCCAAGCAGCAGCCCCTCATTATGGCTGGTAATTAACTCTATATCTGACAGGACCGCCAGCGCTAACCAAACCGAAGCTAGCGCAGCAGTGCTAGGAGATGCTAATAAATCACTGGATGACAGACACACTACACAATGGGAGGCAGATGGGGAAAAAAAGAAGAGGAGAAGTGTTGATGTGAAATGTGGTTATCAGTGAATACAGTAGGGTGCAGGGAGAGAGGATACGGAGATTTCATCTTAATGCTCTCTTATTGGCTGAGATGAGGAGGCTTTTCACACGGTGTGTGTCCGAAGTCTGAGAAAGGGAGAGAGAGAGAGAGAGAGAGAGAGAGAGAGAGAGAGAGAGAGAGGGAGAGAGGGAGAGATG
>JAILXH010017324.1:8872-23620 GCA_023558415.1 Piaractus mesopotamicus | reverse complement strand
ACAGCAGTGGCAGCTCTGTACCAGGCCTCTGTGCTGAGTCACTGTGAAACTGCTCCAAGGTAAACCATGTGCTAATATCTGTAACAAGCTTCAAGATTCCAGTAAAACGTGGAATGTATTTTAGAAGGTTTAATGTCTCTGTTTAACCTAGAACAGCCAAAAAAAAGTGTTCATGCTAATTGCAAATGTATTTGCCCCTTTGCTAAATTCAGCAAAAAAAAAGTTCTAAACAGCCTTTTCTCGATTAATTAATTCATTAAAAAATTATATGGACCATTTTACCAAATTCATTCAAACTGCCTATTTTAAAGGATCATGTTATGATCTCTCTAAACCTAAGGCATTCATTTGGATTCAGCTGGCTGTCTATGTACTGTGTATACTACGTTGTTTTTTATATATTGTCTGTAAATTATATGTACATTGTCTATTTATTGCATATGAGACTAGAGAGAAACCAGCAGCTGGAACCAAACTTCTTGTGTGTGTCAACATCCTTGGCCAACAAATCTGATTCTGCTGAATGTAAACCTCACTCATATTTCAGCTTATCATCAGAGTGATTGCTACAGTTTTTCACAGTGTTTAGAAAAACACTAGGCCTAGAGCAGAAGCAAATCCAAAAGCTCTGGCTGATTCTGAAATTTCATCGAGATGGCAGTGTTCCTGGGATTTATTCTCCTGGACACTTTTGACGATCAGTTGATCTACGTTTTTGATAGTGGATCATCATAGTCTAAGCATTTATATTACGCTGTACCAGAAACCTATTATTTATGAATATGGTGGTTGTAGAGAGAATAATTACATTTTTTAAAATTATTGGGGCAAGAAGCTGTATGGAACCTTGAACACTCAAAGAACGCTTTGCATGATTAAATGGTTCCTTGCATGGTGAAATTGTTCTTTAGATTAATGGAGAATGTGCTGCATATGATTCTTTTAAAAAATGTTCTATATAGCACCAAAAATGGTTCTTCTACTGTAACAAGCTTGACATTGCAACAATAGCAGAACCCTTTTTGGTACCATATAGAACCACTTTCAAAAAGGTTCTATATAGAACCATATACAGCACATTCTCCATCCATCTGAGGAACCATTTCACCATGCAAAGAATAATTTCATTATACAAAGGGTTCTTTGGTGCTCATGGTTCTATACAGAACCATTTTCTGTACTAAAGAAATTTTCATTTTTAAGTGTGCAGCATTAGTAATACATGACAGCTATCGTGGTCACTTCCTAGATTTAGACTTACAAGGTCGCCGGTTCGATCCCCTTGGCTGACAGTACGTGACTGAAGTGCCCTTGAGCAAGGCACCTAACCCCCAAATGCTCCCCGGGCGCCGTGGATAGGGCTGCCTACCGCTCTGGGCAAGTGTGCTCACTGCCCCCTAGTGTGTGTGTTCACTAGCATGCATGTACGTGGGTGTTTTACTTAAATATAGGTTAAATGCGTAGGTCTAATTCCGATGTGTGCAAAACACAGTTGGCTAATGGTTCAGAATTTCAATTAGTGCATAATTTAAATTCTGACTAATAACTAATAATAACTAATAACATCCAAACCTTAATTGTTCTATCATGGGCATTAATCATTTGTGGCACAAAACAAGATGAACTAAAAGAAGATAGTGGAGCAGACGCCCCTTAACAGTATTTAAATTTCAAGCGCTACAAAACTGCCTGCTGTTCCGATCCATTTCCCCTAACTATGCGCTGGCTTATGCATCATCACATGTTGAAGTTGTGCAAACGTGGTTCAGCTATACAGTAAATCTTACTTTACCTATGCCCAGCTTCGGCGCTCTTAGAGAACAGGTCAAGGTATTATATCAACCAAAGTCACGTTGTGGCATCGTGTTTGATGGAGCCACTTATACAAATACCTCCTGCAGGAAAAATGCTCTTGCAGATTCTAATGATTCACAGAACCATAGTTACATGCATAGCTAGTATTCTACCAAATGCAGAAGGGCAATGACTGGTATCTACTCTATGCAGAGCAATGATAAGTATCTACTGCACACACATTCACAGTTAGTGAGTAAGTCAGTACAATGCCTCAAATACCAGGCTGACACAACAGAGGCATAGCAGATTAACCAAAGCGTGGCGCTCACTGATAGCATGTGCAGGTTTCCCACATGTTTTCCTGAGGAAATGAGGCTGAGGCTTGCAAATGGTAGCCCACACGAAAATCTCACACGTTTGTAAAACCTGCTGCATACCTCTGCATGAATGCAGGATGTGAAAGTGCCACATGCCTTTGAGGAAGTCTTCAACTGTTTGCACCATTGGACACCAACCCACACGC
This sequence comes from Piaractus mesopotamicus, assembly GCA_023558415.1. NCBI lineage: Eukaryota > Metazoa > Chordata > Actinopteri > Characiformes > Serrasalmidae > Piaractus > Piaractus mesopotamicus. The sequence goes on along the minus strand of JAILXH010017324.1, from coordinate 21,300 downwards.
TTATGAGAGAAGAATCTTTGCTGATATTGATCTGTGTGGGCACAATGGTCATGGTAGTTTCAGCACTGTATAAACCGTTTTCCTTGTATCAGTCTTTGTTTTAAGGGAGACAATGCGTGAAAAAAAGTGCTCATAGGAATTCAGCTGGAGTCAAAGCAAATTTTTCTAGTTTCTATAGCTACTTAGACTCAACCATGGTGAAAATGTGCCTGGAGGCTCAGTTCAGGTTGTCTGTGCAAAATTGGATCTAGTGAGCTTAGTTGTCCTCCCCAACATGTTGGTCAAAATGGAATTAATATGCAGCAAGTTGTAATTAAGGAAATTTGGAAAAAACAACTTACTGTTCTTTGTAGTTTTGTTTTCAGTATTATTCTACACTTAAAATATAAAATATTGCTCGTCCTGCAGTTTTTGAGCTAGAACAACGAAACTTTGCAGGGCCGTAGGACCCATACCCAGTTAGGTTGCTTGTGCTTTTAGCTGGCTTTCTTGTAAAACAATTGTTCAATGCACATCTCGCACACAGACACTCATTCACAGTACACACAGCCTAATGCACAGCAATAACAGCAAAAATAAAGGATTTAAGGTGGCAGTGCATTTAGGGTTTTAAGAGAGCAGTAGCTTTAGTTTAGTAGTGTATTTAAGGTGGTAGTATATTTAAAGTATCAGTGAATTTAAAGTGGCAGTGAATTTAAGGTAGCAGTGCAATTAAGGTAGCAATTTATTTAAGGTAGCCTGAGATTTAACATGGCATTGGATTTAAGGTATCAGTTAATTTAAGGTGGCGGTGAATTTAAGGCAGCAGTGGAATTAAGAGGGCAACGGACTTAAAGAAGCAGTGGAGTTAAGGTAGAAATTAATTTAAAGTAGCCTGATATTTAAGGTGGCAGTGGATTTAAGATATCAGTAAATTTAAGGTGCCAGCGGATTTAAGTAGTAGTGTAATTAAGGAGGCATTGACTATAAGGTGGCAGTGGATTTAAGGTAGAAGTGGATTTTGAGGCATTGTATGATTTGGAATACCGGTGGATTAAACGCCGCAGTATATTTAAGACAGTAGTGGATTTACGGAAGCAGTAGACTTAAAGTTTAAGAGGTGGTAAGGAGGCACTGGGTTTAGGGGAGCAGTGGATTTAAGTTAGCAATTAGTTTAAGGTAGCAGAAGATTTAAGGTGGTAGTGGATTTAAGGTACCAGTGTATAGCATAACAGCCATCTAGCAAGAGCTTAACAACAACCTGGAACGCCAAATAATGGATTTAATTTTGCAGTGAATTTAAGGTGGCAGTGGATTTAAAGTAACAGCAGATTTAAGTTAGCACTGAGTTTTGCGTACCAGTGTATTAAAAGTGGTGGTGAATTTAAGGTAGAAGTGGATTTACGAAAGCAGGAGATTTAAGATGATAGTGGATTTAAGGGAACAGTTGATTTAAGGTAGCAATGGATATAAGGTAGGAATGGATTTAAGGTGGCAGTGGATTTAAGGTAACAGCGGATCTAAGGAGGTTTAAAGGAGCAGGAGATTTAAGGCGGTATTGGATTTAAGATATCAGTGGATTTAAGATGGCATTGGATTTAATGTAGCGATGGATTTAAGGTAGCGTATTTAAACTTGCAGGAAATTTAAGGTAGCATTGGGTTAAAGGTTTAGGAGGATTTAAGGAGCCGTTGGATTTAAGGAAACAATCAATTTGAGGCAGCTGGAGATTTAAGGTGGCAGTGGATTTAAGGTAGCAGGAGATTTTAAATAGAAGGAGATTTAAGGTGGCAGTGGATGTAAGGTAGCAAAGAATGTACGGTACCGGTGGGTTTAAGTTTGCAGTGTATTTAAGGTAGCAGGAGATTTGAGGTAGCAGTAGATCTAAGGAACCAGTGTATTTAATAGCATAGCAACCACACAGCAACTATCAACAGTCTGCCACCATTTTAACATAATTAGCTGATTTTTCAAGCCAACTTAAAGTTTGTTTACTAACTTTCCCTCTCTAGTTGAATGAGTTGCATTTGCTCTTGTTCAGCCACATTTAAGCACACAGCTCAGGACCTGTGTCAGTTGTTATGAATGACTTACAAATGATTAACTACAGAACAGCAACAGCTACACCTTCCTTTTTGTCTCTCATTCATTCAAATGCTCACTTTCACATTCACCCTCATTACTGCGAACAGTGCACAGACACATGTTAAACACAGCTCAGAGAAACCAATAGAGTGATCAAGTGGTCTGTTATCGGAGCTCTGAACACCTACATTGCCCCGAAACACTGTTTGGATATTAATCACGCTTAGTAATATATTAAGTTCATTGTGTTATGAAACAAAATGTCAAACCATGTGCCATTTTCAACAGACCATTCAAGGCCGGGGTGTTTCAGACTGGTGTTTGTCAGCAGTGTGTTTGTCTTCTGTACGGTTCCATCCAAGATCCCTTTGCAAATTTTTATGATTTTATAGTCACCAATAAAGACAAGATCAGCGACACCACTGTAAGAAAAACAGCCGCAGATTTTGACATCTGTGCTTTACAGTGCTATGCATGTGAAGGAGAGGACTGGAGTTGTAAATGAAACAAAAGAAAACAATTTGTGTTCTGTACTGATTTTCCACCGTGTGGATTTCTGGGAGACAGTTCGGCCTGTTTGTGTGTTCGATTGTGTGGGCAGGCATGCTCAAGTAAGGGTGTATTTGGGTAGGTATGTGTTGGGGAGGGCAGCTGAGTAAGACGCTTTACAAACAAGTGTTTGGATGCTGGCCAATGAGGAAACCCTGGGAGTGCAGAAGAAGTGGTGATGCAACTGAGCTTGCTTGAAAAAAAAAAAAGGTTTCGTCTAGGCGTGATGCAATCCAACACAGAATTCCCCCTCTAAGGCACGCCCACGTAATAGCTTCAAAGCTTTCAGTCTCCCTCTCTTTGCTTCCAGAGTTATCTGTTATCTGCCGAGTGGACAGCGTGACGAGTATCTAAGAATCTATTGCTCTGAAAAATTCCCTATGACACCTCTGGAATTGTCTGTATGCATTCCTAAAATGAGGCCTCATATCTGCATGAATGTCCACATGAACAATCTTTAGTATTTTTTTAACATTGCAATATGTTTATTGACGTTTATTTATGCTCATTTACGACTTATATACCTATGACTTATATGACCTAATATAAATAAATAGGTTTTTAACCTACATTTTGAAAACGTGTACACTGAAAAAAACTGGAGAAACTGGCTCAGGTAGAATACTTGGTGATACTACATTGCCGTATCTTTCAGAGGTGCTCAAGAAAAGGGTTAACATATTTGTAAACGTATTGTTGGACTGCTATTGTTGAACTTTGTGTGGATTTGATTGCATTCAGCCACAAGAGCATTAGTGAGGTCAGTACTGATGTTAGATGACTAGTTCTGGATCAGAAGATACGAAAGAATGCAGCCCTAAATGCTGGGGCGCTTTATACCCCTCTCGCTGACGACCGGAATTGGGCTCACGCTGCTCCAGGGCATCCTACTCTATCAGCAGTGCTTTTCTATGGAGGCTAAACAAACTGTGTGAACACAACTGCACATCAGTGTAGCTGGATTCACTAATCAGAAGGGGTGTCTACTTTTGGGCATACAGTGCATTTATGGGAAACCCTCAGCGGTTTTGCTTAGAATGGCAACATCAAGAATGCATGACCAGAACACCGCCACATGATCAAATGATTGCTTTATTATTATGGTGATTGTCGCACGCAGTAATTGCAAGGCAGCATTTTGTATGGAAATAATGAAAGCAGCTCAAACTAACGAAAGTAATGATGAAAGAGCACTTCCTACTGGGGTGACAGTAAATCATACACAACACCACATTCCTGAATCTCAGACAGCAGCACAGGCTTCGCGAAAGTTTCAGTTAATGATTTCATTACCTAAATTTACCACAGTTTCCGTATTCATGGGAAGACTAACAGTAAATCCAAATATGCCATTATAGACATTTTCTCATGCTGGCTATCTTAAGGTCATGGAACTGGGTTCGAGCAATAAGTGATGTTTGCAATCACAGCATTTTAAAACTACGACACAAAGAAGCACAATTTAAGGCATCACAGTTAGGAATTTGTGAAGTAGGGCTCCACATCATGAAGTGGAGCATTTCACAGAGCTATAATGTACCTGGGTCCACCGGCACTGCGTACAATTAACCAGAATCTCAAACACTTTCTTTCAATCTGGGCAACTTCTCTGTTGTTTTGACGCCAGTTATGGACATTGGAATGGAATAGCATGTACTGCTGATTTATAAAGCAGTTATAAAGTTCAAAAGTCAAAAGTTAATGATCAGACTGACTGTTTCCTCGCTCATAAAGGGTGTTTACATGCAATGCTGTTTTTTAATAACTGTTTTTTTATAACTGTTTATAAAGTCTCAGCTGGACTCTCCAGCTGTAATTCAGTGTACTCCAAACAACATGACTTTCACTTCATTTCAGCCACTCCATATCAGCAGGAGAACAATGTTCAGCTCTTTTGGTGTTTATCAAGCTGCCGATGCAGGCTCCTAGCTCTGCTGCGTGTGTGCGCACACTTTTATTTCATATCTACAGTATCATAAACAATTATATCTGAGCTGGTTTCTTCCTCCGCGTGTTTGTTTAGGTACTTGAAAGTGTGTGCGCAGCAAGCATCTAAATGGAGCGTGTGTGAGCTCGCCATGCTGGTGTGTGGGCAATCCTAGCCTTGTGAGAGTGCAGGGGGGTGTGGCATGAACTTGTTGTGAATCCAGAGGCGGGTTTCACCAGCTGTAAAGCAGCTCCAGTGAATGTGAGAGTGAGTTAATGAGTGGGCAGATTCCTCCCATATAAGATGCCGCGGTTGGCAGAACAGGAGATGCTCATTCACTCTACCAAGATGGAAACAGTTGTCTTTATCCAAGACACTCATCTGCCCAAGGAGTCCTCAACAACTTCCAAAGACAACCTCGAGTCCAGGGGTCTCCAGAGCAGGACCATGAGGCCAATGCTGGGACTCATCTCTGTGCTGGTGTTGCTGGTTATAGGGATGGTGGGACTGTGTATCTGGATGTATCTGTATCCCTTTGCAGAGGTAAGGCTCAAAGTCCTGCACCCTGCTTTTTGAAAATGTGGTTTTAACACTGTTAGTTTTACCACTACCGCTAGTACTACTGCTAACTGACAGTACTGCTGCTACTACAACTGTTACTGCTACCACTAATACTACTACTAATTGTGTTATTACTACTGCTACTGATACTACAACTACTGCAGCTGCTACTGCTGCTATTATTGATTTTACTACTCCTACTGCTATTTGTACTCCTCGAACAATTACTACTGCTACTGTAACATTCTGTAGTGTGATCAATGCATTGTGACCATATAGCTAAGATCATACCTCCTGTGAAATGGTACATCTGCTGGTGATCTTTTTCGTACCTAACGCCTGCTCTTCAGTGGTGAATTGTCTAATACCGATGCCTTCACTTTCAATGACATCATGACATTTCCCCTTCTTTCCTCAGAAGATAAACGAGGCAACCCCTACTGCTGCTGCTTCCACTGCACATTACGAAAGGGTCAACTTGACCATGAACTTCAACATGTCAGGTGACTCTCACAATAATGCTATCCATTATCAGCCTGCTACAAATACATGACGTATCGCTGCTGTCGGAACAAAACCTCGCATCTCCATTTTTGTCGTATTTCAGTTTTTGACACAATTTGAAGATGCCTGTTGCCCTTTACATTGTGTGTAAACTTCATGAAGAATGGATCAAAAACATCGGCTCAAAATGACTTGGAAAAAAGTCTGGTTCCATTGAGTTACATTAAAATGTGAAGTAGGTTTTTTCCCTTTCTTGTAAAGGCACCATTTTGGAGATACAAGGTTTTGTTCCGACAGCAGCGATACACATACAGGAAGAACTGATTTAAGAAATGTTACTTTTACTGTGTTTTTGTGGGCTGGACAGGACACAGTATTATCCTCGAGATTGAAATTGTAAGATTAATGCATTGTGCTTTTGTTTATAGAGGGGAAAGGGAAAGTCTTCAAAGTGCCACATGATGGAACCTATTTCATCTATGGCCGGGTGCGGAGGCAGCACGAAAAGGAGGACAAAGACTGCAACGATGAGATCAGGTTGTGCTGGAATAAGACCAAAACGTCAGGCAATGAATGCAAGAAGGGAAACTTCCCTAGTAACTCTCTTGTGGTTGAGATCATGGCCGTTGATGTCCAGCTAGAGGAAAACAGTGAAATATCCTTGGAACTGAATTGCAGAGCATACGATACGACAGCTTCTTTTAGAGTCTTGCAAGTATGATATGAAATACATTTTACATCAGTTGTACCTACGTAGAGGGACTACAACGGGCCAAGAGCTGTACTTAAGCTTCTTCTAAAGCCTGCATTATGTCCCAACACTTGTGCTGCACTGTAGTTTATTTTTCAGCGCCTGTACACTTTTAAAGTTCATCTGGATGCTTTTGCATCCACCACTGTAGCAGAATATAAGATAACACATGTAACACATGGAAAACTACATTTAAAGTATCTCTATATGCTTCATAGTGAATGCTTTTTGGATAATAGTGAAGTGCTGTGTATGAGCAGATAATTCATTTTTAAATAAAATTACCTGGTGTAAATCATAAACTGAAACCCCTAATATATGTTTATGTATATAAATTTATTATCAAATTATAATTGTTAAAATTATCATTTCTAATTGTTTGAAAAATACACACGTTTTGATGTATGTTACATTGTCATTCTATAGTGTGTCGTGTTGATGAATGTATTACTTTTGAATGTGAACATAATAAAGCATTGTTTTTTTTTTTTAATATCAATCCTAATTTTATTAAAATAACTTATTGATCACTTCACTGTCATATAAATGTTATCATAATAATGGCTTGCTTGAAAAGGTGTGTCGCTGTATCCCCTCCTTTTCCCCCAGCACACTGTAGAGCTGTTTATTTCTTAAAAGAAACGTGAAATGTAGGGTAACTTGGGTGGCAGAAGCCCCCAGTGTAAGATATCCCCCTCACCTTATTCTCTCTCCTGACCAAATGATGGGGCTGATTCTAATTGCGACACATTCACTGAATAGCTATGGTCTAATTATGAAGTTTCATCTGGGTTGCTGGAATCTTGGGATTGGGCCACTTTCTGGTGTCAGTTGATCTATATTTTTTTGTGACTGGCTAACAGTGATCTGTAAATGTATATGGAGTTGTTCTGAAATGTGTAATATAATATGTTAAAAGAGTGTAAATACTTTGGTGGGTGGGTGGGGGGTTTGTGGACAGAGTGACAGTACAACTGCTTTTGTGAAGAAAAATGAGATTTTTTTTGTATTTTTAGGTGAAAAGGTAAAGTCAAATGAGTATGTTGTCACACAATCACAACAACTATTTAACTAATAAACAAAACTTACATTTCAAGCACTTCTGTTTTACTCTCATTTGTCAGTCAAAATCTATTATAATAGTTAAATGGACTCATTAAGACATACATTCACACTTATATATAATATACTTAGTGCTGTATTTTCGATTAATAACAGTTTTTGAAAAATTCAATGGTTAGAAGAGATTTGACATAATTAAAATCATACATTCTGTAAAACTTACATGCCAAATTGATGCAAGATTCGCAAGGTGGGGCTTCTTACTCCAGGTTGGGGTGGTCAGGAGGGGTAACTTCTTCTGCTCCAACAGTGGCGCAAAATGCCACTTTTAACCTCCTCAGTTGCAAGACTGGACCCTTTAAAAACAACATTATCATATGAAACATGATCCCTGCTGCATAATAAATAATAGAACACATTTTTTTTTTTTTACTGGGAAACATATAATATTCAGTGCCCAGTATATGTGGGTGCATGAAATGCAAGAGTTTTTGAAAAATGAACATATTTATTATCACCAACACAAATTAAGCACTTTTCCTGTGTTTATTGTATGTACAGTTACATGAAAAAGTTTCTTAACTGTGGGACTGGACCTGAAGCTGGACAGCATGAACAGCTCCTAAAATATGAAACAATTTTCATAATAACTTTCATATCATAATAAAAAAAAGTGCTTTTTAACATTTAGCATTTACACTGTTTAAATTAACATAATATAATATAATGTAATATAAATACATAAAAATTATAGATTTATATATTACATTATATAATGTTCAGCAAATTTCATGTGCCTAATTCCAATGTCCAGTATACTGGACACTGACATACACTGAAATCAACATTTTACATCAACAGAAACAACATTATCCACAAATTTCTAGATCAGCATCTCTGTCACTCTTAAATACACGCAAGATTCTACCTTTAACAAAATAAACAAAAGTCTTGAATGACTGCGTTTTGTAACGACTCTATTATACTAAACAAAGCATAGTTTACTACACAGAGTCCAAATGTTCAGATTACTGGACATTAAATTTTGTCTTTGTGTATGTAGAAACAAATATCTGCTATTTTGTTTTTTTACCTTTCACAGGACAGACCTTCTAGAACAGGTGTGTGAAACACAAACGCTAAAAGGGCCATATTAAAAAATCTACAATCTATAAACTGAACTGACCATTGTTTAATCAAAATACACAAAATCCTCAACAGTGGAATATAGGCACTTGTAGTAGACCTTGAAATTTTGCATGAATAACTGAAATATTACAAATTTAAATGTCCCCATGTCTTTTAAACCTACCTATCTGCTTGAATTAGTCACCTGGCATCTTTTCTTTGCTCCAAGTTCATTAAGACCTGGGCTCAGTTTCTGAGCTGCTGAGCTAATGTTAAGTGTTTACATCGGCTGAAATGCAGCTTGTGTGTTTGGTGATATGACTGCTGTGGAACTGTGTAGAATTCAGGTGTAACCACTGTCCTGTAGATTGTTGTTGGGGTAGGAGAGTCGGAGCACGCAGTACATTGCATTGCATGCTGGGGGCTGTAGTGCAGCACATTGTGAAACGGGCTAATATTAATAGAAAATCAAAACACTTCTGTGGGCCGGATAGGATTGTGTGGCTGGCCTCATCTGGCCCACGGGCCTTGTGTTTGACACCTGGGTTCTAGAAAGACATGCATGCTCAACATTTCTGCAATGAATAAAAGATCATTTAGAAACAGTGATTTATTTGGTCTTGGAGGCAGCGAAGATGTCTTGGCAGATGCCATATTTGTTTTTGTTTATGATAAAAAAAAAAAAAGAAACATTCTATTAAGTGTTCAACTGATACAAAGACCAAGTTCTGTAGAAACACATTAAAGTGAGTGTGGTGACAAACCTGCCATAGTTCTAGAATATCTGAGGAAAAATGTCCAGAATACTGAATGTTTGGAAAGAAAAGGTATAAAAATCTATTTTGAGCTAGAAAACAAAACTGTCTGTTGTTCCAGACAGTTCCCCTAACTGCACTTGAGTTTGAGCATCGTCACCCTGCACATGCCCAGTTTAAGTATAAAACCAGGGTCAGCACTTTCTCAAACAACCCTCCAACATTGGGCAAGAAGTGACGCATTTTCACTAATGTTGCTTAATGCTGATCACCCTATCGAAACTATCAGTTTCAAAGGGAAACTGATAGTACCATTAGTACCAGCTTAGACACAGTAAAATGTACACCAGCGTTCAGTCACAAATGAATCACAAATGAACAAGTCTTGGATCACTGTTTCAATAAAATGCAGCAGATACAATTAATCTGTAGCCAAATGAAAAAATTAGTAAGTGTTAGATGTGCTCAGACTGATGAACAGAGAGGTGGATGATTCCATAACGACTGAGGAAGCTGTAAGACATTGAGAATAAAGTTATGATAAAAATAACATCTACAACGCCTCCTGTTTTAAATGTGGATATCAAATCTCAGGCAGGTAACTGGTCATGAAATTACTATAAACACACAAACACACACCCACACACACACATATTATCTAAACCGCTTATCCTTCTGGGTTGCGGGGGGGGGCTGGAGCCTATCCCAGTGGTCATTGGGCAGAAGGCAGGAAACGCCCTGGGCAGGTTTCCAGTCCATTGTACGGTAGGCAGACAGACATATACATTCACACACACTCACACCTAGGGTCAATTTAGCATGTCCAACTGGCCTGACTGCATGTCTTTGGAATGAAGTCATTCAGGGTGATTTGATTTGAAATGCTCTGCTTTAGAGAAACTTACATTGATAGAGTTGTTCACAGTGGTGGTGATAGGAACCAGACATCTGAATCATTTAATGCCTTTAAAAGCTCACTCACAGAAAGTTAGTACATTATATAGTTATGAATATGCTGCCTGATGTCAGAGACAGTTTTACTAAAGTTTTGCATTAAGAATTTGATCTTAAACATTTATTTTTAAAAGCCATTCATTGTGGATGGGTACATGCAGAGTGTTGTGAGGCAGAATAGTCCCCAAAGAGATCTTATTTGTCCAGAATTACCACTTTTTTACCACCATCAACATCACATATAAAAAAAAAAATACCACAGAGGATGTGTGTAGGTTCACTAGTCATTTTGAGTAGTAAATGAAATTGCAATTTTTGCATTGTAGACAAAGACGGTGGTTCCTATCACCACCACTCGAAAGAAATCTGAATTGGCAAGTTTCGCTACAGTTAATCACATCAAACCACATTGAATTACTTTGTTTACATCTCAGTGACTGCTGTCAAGCCACACTACACTGGAACTGAATAAAATAACAACAATTACTGACTTAAATGAACTTAAAGAAAGTCAGACCTTCTTAACCACACTGATGTGTCTGAGGGAAACAAATGAAGATCTGGATGCATGTTGAGTGAGCTGAGAGAGGTTTTCGGGCATGTGTTTATGGAGGTGAGTTTGGTGACAGTTCAAAGTCCAGTGTTTGTTAGCAATATTAGCCTAGGATCTTTCAGTCTGAACTAAAGAAGCTAACTTCAGATACCAAAGGTACCACGACTGATCGACTGCATCTGGGGAAAGTGATAAAACATGTTAACTATTCCTTTAACTCTCTCTTTATAAATCTGTCCTGGATAAGCCTCGTAAACTGGCCTTTTTTGGCACAGGTTTTATTGCGTCCTGTGAGAGGCTGATGTCACTGAGGTTAAACTATAACAATTATGGATTACCTATTCATTTCACAGTGCATGGTAGTTATTGACCTTTTGATGTCATGGTAGAACCAGAGAAGGGTGACGTTAATCGGGCTGGCTGTTAACAAGCAGCTGAACACAGCCTAAAACAAATGCAGGCGGTGATGTGCATACAGGGCACTGTGTTTTGTAACAGTACTCAAAGAAAAGTTTTTTTTTTTTTTGGATTTACCATCACTTTACCATCATCATTAATGCATATCATTCATTTTGGTTAGTAAATAGTAGAGCACTGTGACTCCTGGTTCCTATCACCACCACTACAAAGGCTTTTCTTTAGAATGTAAGTTTATCTACACTGCAGCATTTCACATCAGACCCCCTGAATGATTTTGTTCCCATCATGCAGCTGAATTATGTAGAAATTTTGAAAAAATTGGTGGAATTCCCCTTTAACCCCTTAAGTTTTATTACATGCTTCTATAACCTAAAAAAACGGTCCATTAGGTTGCAATAAAGCCCCTATAGTTCATGAGTAATAAGCCTTAGTATGTAATAAGTCTGGAATGTTAAGGGGTTAATGATGCTGAAAACAGTGATTATGACCAAGCGCTCCTACACATCCAGAAAGAAATGAGATTCATGATGTAATAACCTGCCTCATTAGCCATTTAGTTTTGAAAATAACAATAAGCAACTGAAGTATTACATTTGTATGTTTTTACTTATAACAGTTCGTGACAAAAATGTACTATTTGTGTTATTTTCAAAGCAAAATAGACACAAGAAGTTAAATATCTCGGGACATGTCTGTTCCTCACTGGTCTTTTATGGCACAAATCTCAAATAATGCTTCATCTATGAACAGATTGTGTCCTGTGAGTGGCAGATGTCAGACATTAAACAGTTATGCCATAAAACGATTAGGGATCAGCTATTCATTTCAATTTTACCTGCTCACAGTGCATGGAATTCAATGGCCTGTTGATGTCATGTTAGAACTAGAGAATTACATCATTATTTTAATCTGACTGGTTTTACACATGCAGGTGAGCACAGCTTGAAGAAGAACAGTCAATGTGATCACCGACTAGGCCAAAAAAAAAAAACAAAAAACGATCCTTCTGTAATATCAGATAGAAGGCAAGATCCAACAGTCATTAACAAAAAGGTCCATCCTTTGAAGATTAAAACCTCATATTCTGACTTAATACATTAGGAACGTATTTAGATAATGTAACATGTAGTAGCCTGCACACAATAAGCAAACGCGACTGTAATTAGATCCTGAAATGCTGTCCATTACGAATATTCAGTC
>JAILXH010017317.1:0-11369 GCA_023558415.1 Piaractus mesopotamicus | reverse complement strand
TTTTTTTTTTTTTTAACAGGATGTACTGTAACTGGGTCAGGGCTAAACACTAAAACAAAGAACCCACACAGCTAGAGTTTATGAAACTGGGACGTGTTTCATTCATTTATTTATTTATTTATTTAGCGCTTATTATTTTGTCAATGTTGCTTTGTAACAACGACATCCACATGCTCAGGGGAAAAGGAGGCTAGCTGGTCTAATTCAGTGTAAAACTAGTTCCTGTGGTTCCTGTGGTACAACCAGAGTTTCTTTCATATAAGCGGAGATGGCCATCCCCTGCTATTGGCAATCGGGAAAAGCCTAATACCTGGAATGGCCAACCAGATCAGACCTTGTAAGTTCTAAGCCAAACATATCCAACCTTAATGTCAGAGAAGCTCTTCCAAGTGTTACAACTGTTCTCCTCAGAAATGGCAAAACAGGTCATGAATGTAACATTTAATCATTAAAGCTAGTAGTTTACAAAAGTTAGTTTTTGCCATCTGCAATCCATCTCACACACTCTGCGCTCACAGAGAGCACATACAACTCTCTGACCCACTTGGCCGAACAGATTGCCAAGGGAAAAACAATCTTAAGAGTAAGGCACCCCGGCTAGAAGTTGTCGAGGGCGCATATGGTGCCCCTGCAAGGTTGCAGAGCACAACCAGCAGGTCTCATGTAGGAGAACGGAGTGAGTGGCCACAGAGCAATCTGTGCACACCCATCATGTATTTTGTGACAGAGGGGTGTTTGCTCAATCCACAGCATCATACAATGCATATATAGCTGCCACATACACCTCCATGGTACTTGCCAACTTGTCCAAATCAGGGGCAAAGCCCACAGATGTAGAGCTGTCAGATTGTGGCGCTAAACCTCACTTGTGTCAAGAATTCTGTGTCAAGAAGAGGCCTTAGAGTGCCCTGTAATAACCAGAGCAGGATGGAGAACCATGGCTGGCTTGAACTCTTTGGGACCCGTAGAACACTGTGTGGCTGCCTGAAAGGATATGAGGATGACTTGCAGGATCAGTAGGAAGGGTGAAAAAGCGTACAACAACTCATCCGGCCACTTGTTACGTAGAGCACTGAAGCCGAGCGGTCCTCCCAAGCCCATTAGGATATACCCCAGAAGGAAATGTGTTGTCTGTGGATGGGCAAACAGGTCTACCTGAGCTACACTACACCTTGACCAAATCTGAGCCACCAATTCTGGGTGGAGGCACAGTTCCCTTGGGAGAAGCCCTGTTCTACAGAAGAGACTGGCAACCTGATTCACAATCCCTGAGACACAGACTGCTCTCAGACAGGGCAGTCATGGGTAAGCTCAAATTATTTGGTCCCTCCCTCATGACTGATATGACACACTGTCGGTGTGTTGTCTGTCCAAATCAGTGCATGTCTGTTCCATAAAGTGAGTTTAAAGTGGGTCAGGGAGATCATCCAAGATAATCTTTTTTGGGAATGAGGAAATAAGTGTAATAAATCCCAGTATGCTGTTTCCTGGGGCTTACTTTGGAAACTGCCCCCTTCTGCAGGAGGGTTTTGATGTCTGGCATAAGTACAAGGCCTTGCTCCAAGCTGGAAACCCATGTCATATGGATCCCCTGAAAGAGCATGAGGCATCAATAAAATTGAAGCTAACCAATGGATATTGTCAACTGTACCCAGGAAAGGCACTGATGTGCTGTGCCACCCTTCCATCCCAAGCCCTTGGGGACCTGTTCTTTGGATGAGGTTTCTGTGGCACATGGCGGTGCTGGCTGGATGACTGGGGCCAGAGGCAATGCCCTGTCCTAGCTCGAGTGTGTACATAAGCCATATCAGACTGCTGATTTTGAAGAAACACAGTATGCCTGTATGTCTATTGTTCTCTCATAACATAATGAGCCCCTGCATGTCTATGCCTGCCCATGGTCTGCCGCAGGGTGACGTGTCTGGACCTTTTCACCCTGTCAAGGATACCCTGAGAGTCAGAGTGGAACACATGCATTGGCAAAACTGGTAAACCCATCATGTCCTTCCTTAAATTATATAAGCTTATCAGCAGTCTTTGTATACTCCTTCCTGGGACTACAAGGTAGTGTTAATGACTGATAATGGTCCAGGAAGGTTAGAGCAGGTCGACAGGAGGAATGTCCCAAATTATGGGTCACCAGAGGCCTTGGTGGTCCATATTTTCGAACAGGGCTTGTATGGCAGTCAGCAAAGCTGCCTGAGCTTCGGCAGCGACTGACACCAGAGGTTTAAAGAGTACTGAAAATCCCTACTCAAGTACAAGTACTGTTACTGTAGTGATAATTTACTCAAGTACAAGTAAAAGTAGTAGTAAATAAAATTACTCAAGAGTAAATAAGTAGTTTGTTGAAAAACTACTTAAGCCCTGAGTTACTTAGTTACTTTTTCGTATTTCCGCTGTCACAACCTGAACATATTTCTGAGCTGACTCGGCTACATCACTGGAAATAATCTGTACAGAAAAACACTAAAGCAAAAGTTCTGACAGCTGAGATTGATCACAGTTCGCTCTGCTAGAGCACGTCTACACACTTCTCTGTGAACTGTGTAAGGAACAAGGTTTAAAGCAAACTGCATGTGTTTCATTGTTAGATGATTATATAAGACTTCCTAGTTTATCTGTTTCAAATAAAGTATTTTAGAATCCCTGAAAGGCTGTGCAGAGGTTGTTACTGTTCAATTAAGTTAATTTAAGAGAAAAAAGTGAGTCAAAATTATGAGTAAATTTGCTTAATTAATAATGTAATTTTAGTGAGTCCTGCTGCCCATCAGCTCCCTCGACTCTCACTTACGTTAATAGATGTGAACCTCTACAGACAGTAAACACATTCACAGCATTCAAACTTTATATTTCCACTGATAACATATTTCACTAGTAGTCATGCTGATCACTTCATACAGAATCAGACATTATTACTGCATTTCACAGTTCAACAGCTACACAGCCTCTCACAGTTAAAGACAAACACCAAGGCAGAGAGGGAGAGAGAGAGAGAGAGAGAGAGGGAGGGCGGAGGAGGTGGGGAGGCTGTATTTTAAACGGTAAACTCTAGACTGTGGACGACACCTGTTAACTAAAGTAACTGACAGGCACTGTAATAAACTACGCAACAGATTTCCAGTGTAATAAACGGAATCATTATAAAAGAAAGAAGAAAACTGGAGTCGAGTTGTGAGAGCGGATTTCAGCAGGTTTCGTGTTTGGCCGCTGATAATAACGCCGTTTTCTTTAGCTCATGTTAAAATGAACACAGATGACCGTTTGATTCTGCCGCAGCCATCACCACTCTTTGCCCTGAGAAGCCTCACCTCTCTGGGGAGGTTTAGAGCTGTGTTGCAAGGGTTGTTTACATCTTCATGCAGATGGGTCATCCCACACCGCACTTTTGGTGGCTATCGTGTGTGTCCATTATAGCCTGCAAAATAAACAAGCATGACCCCTAGCAGTCATAGTTGACTCTGAGGTGACCAGCTCAAGGAGAACAAACAAAAGCCAGATGAACACAAATGTGACTGCAAACCACTGCAAGTTGAAGATAAACATCAGGACATACGGTTTGTTATACTGTGATCTACGTCCACAAAAAAAGCAGTTTTTTTCTCTGTTTACGCAGATATGCAGGTATTTCCTCTGTTTACTCCCATTCATTCACTGAGGGCTCGTTATTCTTTTTACATCAAGGATTGTCACACCTGGACTGATTCTCCCCTTGGGGGAGTGTCTCTAGTTGGATTTAACAAAGTCACCCTTAAAAAGTCAAAGTCAAACCTTAATGTCACAAAACAGATCACCTTTTGTGTATTAAATTTTTAATAATAGTTTAAATTCACAGGCAATTTTAAATTTAAGGGAACAATTATTATAAAGTAAAACTTCTTATGATATTGGCTAAGCTATCACTAATGAGTAAAGCAAGTGATTAACTTTACCTATAAAGTTACAGTTAGGCACAAAAGCTGTTATAAAACCTTTTGATCTTGCTGCTGCTGGAGGGAAAGTAGTAAATAGCCAGCTTGCTAACAAACATTTTTTTTTTTCTTGTGTAGATAATTCAGCAGCTGCGCTTGTATGTACATCTGGCCCAAAGAGCGTTGTCAGAGACATGGAGATAAGTACTGGAGGGCTCTGGTGTCAAGTTGAACTGGGGTAAATTAGCTGTGTTGCAGGTGGGTCCCACTGATACTGTGCCTGTGCATGTAAATACTAAAGAGTTTTTTGAACATGTCACAATTCTGGAAGTTAAAGTGAGGAGGGATGAAAGGGCTACAGTCATCTTGCAGTAGGAAGAAAATGACGGAGAAGGGGATGGAAAAACGGCTGATGTTTTGGAAGAGAAACAGGGGAAGGTATTGGTTTTAAATTCACTTTTCCTGTCCAAACTGTGGTATGTGTTGTCTATTACTTTCATAGCATTATTCATTTACAAACGGAAGACCACAGTTTTTGTTGGAGGGAAGTCTAGGGTGACCTGTGACAGTATCTGGGAGGGTGGGGAAAAGGGGAATGGGATTCTCTCATCAGAATGAAAAGCCTGAGGGTTAAGTAGGGCAAGCTGTTTTTAGAGAGTAAACATGAGGCAGGGTGGAAGGATGTGATGGAGAATTTTTGGATGAATATGAGGACTTTCATATGGCTCAGAATGTGTTATGAATGGTTTTAAAGGGGTCAATTTTGGGGAACCTCCTCAACTTTTATAGAGAAATCCTGAAGAATCCTGCATTGGGGAAGTTTTTGCCTCATTTGTTTCTTGTACCTCATTGGACAGCTGCTATTCTTTTCTTCCCCCTAATTTAGTCATCTCCAGTTCCACCTGCTAGTTAGGACTCCTCCAGTCACACACTACCACTAGCGCTAGGGGGGCAAGGGCTGGCACAGGCTTCCTTCAAGACCTGTGAAGCCAGCCACTGCATCTTTTCGAAGTGTCATCGGACCGCTGAACACACTTGGAGGAAAGCGCCAACCGCCAGTTCTGCTACATCAGCTAACAGACGTCTGCGCTGACTAGCATCACACTGAGTGATGGGTGGGGGAAGTGGGGAGCCATCCTACTCACCCAGAGAGAGTGAGGCCAATTGTATTCTCTTAGACACACGGCCACGGATGGCTGTAGCATCACCAGGGAACGAATTCACGATCTCCAGATGATAGGGCCAAGGCTTCGATTGTTGTGCCACTCAGGAGCCGGACGGCTGCTATTCTTGATGAACTGTTCTCTTTGAATCCAAGGGTTTGTATGAGAAAAAGGCATTGCTCTTCGTCTAGTAGGTGAAGGTGAGGATTCAGCAGTTTATGGACGGTGTCTGTGAAGTGGTTCCAGGGTTTTTACAGCTGAGGGTACTGGAGATGCAGTGAGTACGGTAACATTACATAATCGAAAGAAAAAGGTGAAAGCAGCTGTCTTGTGCAGTGGAGTCATGACCCATCTTTAAAGAGTTGATTTGAAAGCATGTAACCCTGTTGTCTACGTACTTGTTTGAGGTGACTGTGGAGGTTTTGGCACTTGGAGCCAGCCTAGAGGTTGATGGCAAGCCATGGCCAGCACTCAGGAGTCTTGGGGGGTCCACGAGGCACAGCTGGACACAGTGGTGAGATTCTATGGATGGACTGCAGAGCTGTACAGTTAGCGTTACAGTTAGCCTGGCACTGGAAGGGGAAGCCCACTTAGTGCAATGTCCTTGAGGCAGAGCCTGGGCAGCTGAAGGCACTGAAAGCAGCTCTTCAATGGTGCTTTGGCCAAGTTCAAGCCCCGTCTGTCCAGTGAAGGTTTTTATGGAATCGATGGAGAGGAAAAGCGGAAAAGTTGGGTGTTTTGGCAGCAATGGTGTGCACTCTGGTAAGGCAAACATACACCTGTTATCCTGAAGAACTACACAAGAGCTAGATCTCAAAGTTGTCCTTAATGCCCTGTCGCCAGAGGACCTGCAGGGGCACTGGAGCAAGTCATCACCAAGGCAGAGAGAGTAGAGGTTATCTTGTGTTGTTCAATCCGTTCATGCTGGCCGCAGCCCTGCCATGTTAAAGAGGACATCAGCAATAGTGAGTTGGAAGGGTGTCAGGTGGAGCTTGTCTGATAGCTTGCATAACAGCTGGCTTGCTGGTGCTACCAAAAGAGAAGCCACAGTGCACATCACTGCTGTGAGCCTGCGGCAGTAGAAAACAGCGAGGGGGCTGTTGAGGAGGAAGCACAGACAAAGCTAAATATGAGCAGAAGCAGTGAAGATCATGACAAATGACAAAGCTGCCCATGACTTCAAGAGAGAGGAGCTACATCAGGCACAGGAGAACTGGTATGAGTGCAAAAGGGGTGGAGGCCAGTTTGGGTGCATGTCACCTCTCATGGCCCACTTAGAAATATTAACTGCTTAGAGTGGGAGTGTCTAGCAGAGCAAGATGGATTATTATACCGGCAATTGGAAACTGCAGTTCTAGCTGGTGGTGCCTGCCATTCTGGCATTTACTGGTGCCAGCAAGCATGAGACTGACAATGTTGAGGACTGTAAGTGTTGAGCTATAAGTGGGTTGCTGGGTGGGATGAGCCTTAGGAGGTGCTATGCGGTGATCGTGGGGGTTTTGTGTGTGTTGTATTGGCTCATCTGCATACCAATCCTGTGTGAAATATTTGCCATGGAGCTCTGTCATCACAATATCGATCAGATTCAAAGATGATTTCTATCATCTAATTAGTGTTTGGTGACTGTATCCTCACCTGTAACAGAAAAAAATAAGGTTGCTTATACAGCAAGATAAAGGAAAAATGGCAAGTGAAGTCGGACACAGCTCGAGTTCAATTATTCACTGCTGTGTCACCTCACCTGTTATTAGGTTTTGGTAAAATCCATAATGTGTTTCAATTAAAGCATATATGACTTCTTTTATTATATTAGCCATTATATTGTGGTGTGTATTAACAAGGTCAAACAGTCAGTGACTCATTAAGACACTGTCCCTCGTAGGCTGGTCCACTGAGCGGTCCTCCAGTTTTCCTCACACGACTGGCTGATGGATCCTGAACAAAAGTTGGAACCATATAAGAACCAGCCTCTTAAAGGTCTTCATGATGTGTGAAGTGAGTGTGATGGGTCTACAGTCCTTAAGGGACATCCTGTCTTGGGAATATACAGGAAGTCTTCCAGAGTCACTTTATGTAGTCTCAGGGAGAGAGAACAGGTACTCTAGAAACCCACAGAGCTGGCTGGTACAGGACTTTAGCACCCTGAAGCAGATTCCATCAGCCCCCACAGCCTGCCTGCATGGAGATTTCTTAGTTCATTCAACAGGTAATTCGAGTTATCTGTAATCCACAGCAGACATATGATGGTGTTTGGTACTTCGGTATACAGAGATGTTTACTATTGTATATTAAATCACGCACAGTAACGTTAAAATGGACCCTTTGAAATACCATCACTGCATTTTCACCAGAGATTTTTAGAGACACAGAGCAGCTCTACTTTCACAAGCTCACGCAACACTATCTTGGCCTGAACATGACATCTAAGAACTGTTTGGGCATGGTCCTAATATTCTGATGAGTGTGTGTGATTAATATCTCTTTGTACAACACTTTGAGACTGCTACACCACTGTAGTAGATCTCAACACAACACACTAGTAGGTAGAAATGAGTGAAACAGTTTTCTACCTTAACAATTTTCTACCGTAACAATTTTCTACATTAACATGTTATATTTTGAATGAAACAAGTTACATGGGCAGCAAATAATAGTGAGTCGGGTGTGATTCTATTCTTTAGGATTTGATTGGACTGTGAAAAGTACTTTGGAAGCAAAATCTGAAGAAAAAAAAGATTTTGTCAAAAAGTACTGCAAAATTAGATTTCCTGTAGTTTCTGAATCATGATTCAGTATTTCTTGAAAGCTTGATTTTAATGCAGGCCAGCTTTTTAGCATCCACATCCACAGCTTTCACAGCAAAAGCAAAAAGAAGTCAGGAGGCTGTCTGCCAACATACATGTACATGCAGCCGGGAGCGAAGTACGGGAACGGGTGCTCTGGCTCGATGATAGGTCAGTTTGGTGGGACAGGAGGGGAAAACAAAATGCCAAGATATTATTGGTTAGTATAATTTCTTTTGCCAGCTGCTGAAACATGGTGACACAACCAAACTTCAGACACCAGCAGATGAGATAGAGACAAAAATAAGCTCCTACTGAAATAATGATCAAAAAATAAACTAGCTAAGTTTTCAAACCATTATTCATTGCAAGTTGAACAACTACTGCTAAATGTTAAACAAGCAAAGCAAAGTGTAACTCATTATGCTAGTGCTTAGGCAAGCAAATAACTTGACACCATTGTATTTTTAAATACCACAGGAAACTTCTACTGAGCAAGCACTAACTTAAATGGCAATTCTACACATTTTTCAAAATTTCTGTATAATTAAATGGTTGAGATATAAACAAAGTCATTCAGGTTGGTAAATGGTGATTGGTGAGTGAATTGGTTCATTTGCAGAGAGACTTACTCTGATGTCTTTGGTGTTGGTGATAGGAACCAAGAGTCCTGGTATCTACAATGCAAATATAGCTATTTTACTTACTATTCAAAACCACCAGTGAACCTACATGTCTCTTCTGGGTTTTAATGTAAAACATAAGTTGTGTTTGGGGACTGTTTTGTCTTAGAACAGAACATCCTTCATGTATCCCTCCACCGTAAATGGACTAAAATAAATTGATTAAAATACATTATAGACCAAAATTTTAACACAAAACTACTGTAAAACAATGTCTTAAACATCAGGCAGTGTATTTATGACCATTCATGTAATAACTTTTTCAGAGGGAGCTTTTAGTGGTGTTCTCAGATGTTTGGTTCGTATCATCACCACTGTGAACAGTTCTGACTCTGTAAATTTCTCTAAAACAAAGCATTTTACCACAAACGACTCTGAATGATTTTCTGACATGTTAACCATTTAATTATGCAGAAATAAAAAACAATTGGTGAAGTTCCCTTTTAAGTTAGGTGCATTAGTTTACTGTTGACACATTACAATCCTTTTATTAGCATATTGGACCATGATAGTTTCAAGCTTATTTGTGATGTACAAAACTAAGCTGCTGTGTAATGCCCCATGAATCGCTTTTTGGAAAAATGGTGAGGCGGTGCTGTGGTAAAACACTGTACACAAACAGAATCAGAGAATGCTGGAGTAACCGGTTGAACGAATAAACAGAGATGGATAGACAACTGGACGGACATAAGAATGAATTTCACCATTCGTGAGATGAAATGTAGAAACAGCGCCATTATATTAATACACCCTACTCAGGGGCGCAGCAACAGTATCACAGGCCCACCTAATCAAATGGGTACAGAATATTTATTATGCCACATGAAATTTGATCTGTTTTCTGTGAGCGCTGTCCCTGTATTATGGCCAATCAAAATGTGCCAATGCTTAGCAACCGCTGCTATGACCAATTGCTTCAATACTTTATCAGCGCCTGTCATGTTTAACATTAGGACACCAAGGTCCACGGAAGTTTCAGAAAGGTTTTGTGAGACTCAATGTAGAAAAAGCAGTGACTAGTTCTCAGCTGCCCTCAGAACAGTTGTGGTTTGGCCCTAGACCTAACCGCCCTATGGAGTTAATTTTGTGCCAAAAGTTTCAAATAAAATTATAAAATCCACAAGCAAAATATTAAGTACCAAAATGTCCAAAATATTTTGCAAATACAAATAATGAGAGTTAAATCAAACTTAACAAAAAGATTACTATTTTCACTCGTTCTGACACAAATGAATTACTCATTTTGCCAGTTTTTGCTTTGTTGTTATTTGCTGATTTTGACGATATATTTTTTGCTTTAGAAGTCGCTCTTTTGCTTCTGACTTTTTAACATAGGCGGGTCTTAGAAGAGGGCACTAACTGGCACTCAGGGATGGGGGAGTAGCTAAGTAGCACGCTACTTTTTGTAGCTAACTACAAATTTTTGTAGCTTACAGCTATAGCTGCTACAGTTTTATTAAATGTGGCTAATAGCTACAGCGCCTACAAATTTTTGTGTAGCTATAGCAAAATTTTTCGCTGCAATTTTGCTACAGGCTTCACGTAATCCACTCAAAACTTGAGCCATAGAATGCGGTCGTTAACTGGGCTGGTGGCGACTGCAATCCTGACTGAGCCACGGACACTTCGAGCAAACGGTCACGTGCTGATCACCCTTTACTAGTAGGCTTAGCTCAGGGGTCGGCAACCAAAATGTTAAGAAGAGCCATTTTGTCCTTTCAACAAAAATGAAACCACATTGGGAGACACAACATTTTATGTCCGTTTCACCATCATGGCTGTAAGTATGTCTCAGTATGTGCTAATGTGAGAGTATAGGCTAAAAAAATAATATAAACGAAAACACAGACTTACTTTGCCCTGCTTAACCTTCAGGTCAGCTGTAGCCGCTTTTCTCGCTCACATCTCCGTCAGGAAACGCAAAAGTTTCTTGTAAAAAATGTCTCGCAAAGTTCAACTTCTTGCTTTAGTCAGTTTCTTATTCACCAACTTCTTGTTTGAATTATCCTGTTCCACCTTAAATGGTGCTTGAGGTGCCAGAATGTACTGCTGTGACATTTAAGGTGGAACAGGATAATTCAATCGAGAAGCTGGCGAAAGAGAAGACTTCAGCTTCGTGGCTTATGCTTGACAGGTTTTTTTTTTGCTGCAGATTAAATGTATCAACCAGCTGGAGTGCTTTTAAATGCAGATAAGTCTGATATTCGTCTTAAAACTTTCTCTTTACCATTTCGTTAGTTATGAGCTAGGCGAGACTGTTGTCAGCATTGCTGTATGACCAGCAGTCTGCGCGTCAATCTAAGCAGTTATGCGTTAACTCAAGTGTTTGACAAAAATTTTTTGTGAAAACTGTGGTAGAACTGTGTATTATAACAATTTTACAGCAAATGACAATAATGTTATTTTAACTAAAAATCTAGTTCTGCTGTGGAGCCGCAACAGCTCTGCAGCAGTGAGGAGATTATTCAGGCCTGATTCTCACCCCAAACAGAGCCAGGGTCACTGATGAGAATTTTGAGGCTAAAGTGTTGCTGAAGTTTAACAAAGGACTCTGAATGTCATGTCTGTATATCTTACTGAAAAGTTTAAATTGGAGCAGTTTTATTTCAGCAGTTGACAATGCTTTGCACAAAATTGTTTGGTTTGTATCCAGTTATTTTTGTTGATTTTTGTTAGGAAAAACCTGGAATGACTGACTTTGCCTTTATCATCATCATCATCATCATCATCATCGTTAACCGCTTAGTCCAACCAGGGTCACGGTAGCAGTTGGGAGAGCAGAGAACCCCAGACGACCCTGTCCCCCGCAACTTCCTCCAGCTCATTCCC